>JABXWE010019554.1:0-38403 GCA_014611495.1 Limonius californicus | reverse complement strand
AAAGTTCATGTTTTATTTTATTAAAGAGTCTCGTTTTAAGATAGTGCTGTGTGAGGTGTTTATTTTCATACAATTTTGTCGTTAATTTGTATATGTGATTGAAGGCACAGGATTGTTTGTGTCCCATTTTATTGTGTGTATTCTACAGCAGATTATCGAACCCCATCTACGATTGTTACAACCATTATTTTTATTACTGGGGCTTGCTTATTTATTTATTTAGTAAAAAAACCTCTATCTCACAGCAATATATATAAATTTATTCAGTTAATCCACTGTTTGTTATTAATTTACAAGGACTGCTCAAAATATGTTTGTGATTTATTATTATTATTATTATTATTATTATATGCTTATTCTGTAAAAATGGTATGATTTTAAATTTTGAAGTGTTCCATATGTAACATTAAATGCAAATTTTGGTTATTTCATAATGTGTATGTATTGTGGTGTAATGAGATCTTAGAATGTTGACATATATATACATTTTTAATACGATGCCTTTACGACAGACTTCTGAAAACAATTTGGCATCCTCCTACTGTAGCCCTCCACGCTAAGAATGATCAATGTTAATAATTTTAAACTCGTTTTGAATAAACAGACATAAAAGTCAAAAAATTTAAAAAATAGTAACGACCGCCACCTTGGGGCCAAAGACTTTTCGAGTATCTTGAACCCCGAAACATGTTTAACTAAATTTAACTCACAACTCCATAAAATGCGCACAATTTCAGGTAATTAACTTAAATTTGTTGCAACGTAAAACAATAAGCTCCGCGACGTTGTGCTTGTAATGACGGTCATAATTTAAAATGTAAAAGGCAGGTAGTGACCTTAAGCCTTGAATTTAAGAATACGAAATTACAATTATCACAATTTTTATCTCATTAACGTTTAGGAAGCCTTGGTTGTAACAATCAAAAGCTTTTAGGGAATGAAAGTTTTAAATGTTTTCTTTGTTTCACGAATTGAAGAACGGTTATCTGGTTTTGGAATATTTTAAGATTTGTAGGCAGTGTACCAGAACATTCGAACGTCGTACAACATAAAGTGTTATAATGAATCATTTGAAAGATGCCTGTAATGGATTACCAAACGAAAAAAAAAATAAGTTGTTTCAGCATGCAGCATTACCTTTCATTAAGATTAGTCTAATTGCTATTGTCTTCTTCTTGACACTATATCCCCGAAGTGTTATTGCCTCATCTTATAAGTGTGTTGCGATCCATTTCTCGAGGTGGATCAGTTTTCATCACTTCCTTTTGATTACAATTTAACTTTAGTTTCGGCAGACACCACTACTATCTGTCAAGCTTTTCTATTTTTGCATAACTCCCTTCAATTCTTCACATCCATTTCCTTTAAACCTTCAACACATTTCCCGTCATCTGTTCCTTGATCTTGTTGTAGTCTTTGTTGGAACCCATTCCGTAATCGCTTTAGCCATCCTCTTCTCTTTACACTTCATAAGGTGCTCCAACAACCCTATTCGTTGCACCTTTATGAATCTAATTACGTCTTCACAACCCATCAATTTCCGCCAATGTATCGTGTTTCATTCTGCTTCGTAATTCGCTTTGTTCTGTTCTAATGGATCTTTCAAGTACTGTTCTTAGGATCTTTCTTTATCGTCTTCTTAGCTCTTCCTCTTCCGTCTTCTGTTTCCATTGCGTAGGTTTTGATCGGCCATATTATTATTTTGTTTATGCCCATGTTATGTTTGCAGTCCGTTTAGAAACAATAACCTGCAACTTGTAAACTTTTTTCTCCTTTTTTGTTCGCTGATCTGAATACAGGGGTTCTTTGCTTCTCTACTCATTTTTCCCAGTATAATTATCAGCACGTTATTTGATCTACTTATTATCACCAGGTTCTCAGCGTGTCCGCCTTCATTCGTAATTGCTGCTTAAATTACATCTGTCTTCTTCTTCTTTACTGATAGGTATATGCATTTATTGAATGCCCGTATACATCGATTACCTGTCATGATTCTTCTCTGAATTTCTCTTCTTGTATCCGGTGTTCTATAGAACTCTGTACCTAGATAGATGAACCTGTCCACCCCTTCAAAGTTGTATATCCTTCCTTTATTCGTTGTTGTGATTAGTCTATTAGCACTGTTATACTCTTGCTCTGTCCATGTCATGTATTTGGTTTTCTTTTCATTTATAATTAGTCCGATTGTCTGTGCTGCTTCTCTAACCTGAGCGTTATCGTTTTAACTCTTCCTTGCTTCTCGTTAGTATCGCCAAGTCGTCCGCGAATGCCAAGCATTGGTGTTTGTTATGGTATACTAATCCTGATCTGTTTAGCTCTGCTTTTCTAATGACATATTCTAGTGCACAGTTGAACAGGATTGACGACAGCGGGTCGCCCTGTCTTAATCCGTCCTGCACCTCAAATTTCTCCCACACTTTGTTTCTTATTCTTACCATATTGACTGTTTGTTCAAGGGTTAGCTTCATTCATTTTATGAGTTTTCCGTTGTTCAGTCCTTCCAGTGATTTGTCAAATGCCTGTCTGAAATTTATCAGGAATCCAAATGTTTCTTTCTTATATTTCACCTCATTTCCTCGATCCCTTCCAGGAATGATGGTTTTTCATTGTCCTGATTGTGGTCCTCTCTACTTTCTTCTTCCTCGTTGTTCTCGTCCTTGTTGATTTGTTTTACATTTAATAATTCTTTAAAGTAAACCTTCCATAGTTTTAGTGTCTTCTTATTCTCCGACAAGTTTCCCGTTCTTGTTCAAGTAGAATATTGGTTTCGATTGGTATCCTTTTCTTTGTCTTTTCAGCAGTTGGTACAGGTTCCGTATTTCTCTATTTCTATAGCTATTCACTAGTTCTTCCTTGTGTTTTCTTTTTTTTTTTCTTCACTTTTGCTATTATTAATAAGCATACCTACTTTATTTCGATATCTGAATCGGTAAATTAATATCGTTATTGGCCAAAATAAAGACATTGTAAAACATACAGCATGAAATGGTGCTGATCAACATTAGTTCTTAATCAGAAAAATTGTAGCCTGAAATTAAAATATGTTACTGTAGGTGAGATGAACTTCAATTATAAATATATTGCATTCGATTGTTCCCCGCTCTATTGTATGCAAAGTTATAATATATGGTTCTATTTTCATATATTAAATATTTACCTCATATATCACTAATCTAATTACAGACATTGCTTTTTTCCAGCATTTAAAATCTGTTGTACAAATGAATAATTGATTGAACTTTTTCAGGTAGAAGACAGAAGTATTACGCAGTTTTAATGTTGAGTTGATTAGCTTTACTAAATTATTATGTTACATTATTAAATCGGTTTGTCACAAACTTTTACTTACTATTTCACTGTACAATATGATCTTTCAAGTTGTGAATTATTGTAAGTACTCTACAAAAATAAAGCTTAATACCCAAAATAGAATACTGCTATTTGACAGCTGTCGACTTAAGAAGTTTTTTTGGTGATTGTAACTCCCAAATATACCGTATTTGTATCCGTAGACTTACAATTAGCCACTGACTTTTTCAATTCCATTTGCACAAGCCCAAAAGACAGTATAATCGCACCAAAATTTAAACACGATTAACATTCCATGACATACCGCGTGGTAAATATTACTGATCACTGTATTTCAACGCACTGTGATTATAAATAAATAATTGGAAATGTCCAACACTTTCTCTTGTATCTTATTGTCTGCAGTAATATGCATTGTCAGTGCCCACAAACCCTTAGCTATTATATAATTTCTGTATTTCCTCATTACAGTTAATAATATAGGCGTTTCTCTGAAATAGATGCTATATTATTATTACACTGCACGAGCTTGGAATAACAAGCTTCTGATGCAAAATAAAACTACAGCATGTTCTTGTGGTTCTAATACGATTTACGTTTCGTTACTGTCCTCAATAGGTAAGTATTATTTTTTCAGGTTCTGATCTAATCAAATATTATTAACACCTACACAAGCTTAAAATACTCAACATGTTTATTTTCTAGGTATTCAATTGGCAATTAAGTAAGTATTTATATTTTCATGTATGTATAATCAATCTGATCAATTCTTATAAGTTGTCAACGTCGAATTTCAATGAGAAAATATGTAGTACTTCTTAGATCTTCTTCAAAATAACATTGTGATACATAAAATATATGATTTAATCGAAGTAAAAACGTATTCCGGTAAATAATTGAACATTTAATCAAAATGTAACGTCTGACTTCATCTAAAGACATTCGCGTGATTTATTAAAAATCCGAAAAGCAGAGGGAGAGGAATTAACTTTCTTGAATGCGTATGCCCCGTTGCAGCCTGTAACGGATTTTTCAATAGCCTAAATAGTCTCAAGCCTGCAACGCCAAAGAAGTCTATGAAAATCGACTTTTATTTTCAAAAATTGTTAACCCGATCTTTAAAAACTAATTACATATTAAGGAAAAAGATACAAGAAAAATTCTAATTACTAGATCGCCCCCCATACTAACATTTATGTGTGTTCAAACAGATATGTAAAAAAGTTATAAACAACGACACAATCACAAATAAATCTATTTCATCTATTTGAAGTCATAAATTATGTATTAATTAAATTCTTGTTAATGACTCACAAACTGAATTATTTTCCATCACCACTAACTTTTTCATCTGTGAACCGTGGATAAATAGATCCATTTTTAATAGCGTAATTTCTCTATGGCTCCTACATGCTTAATGAGACTAGGCGGCAAAGTATATCAGTCTACAGGTGGCAAAATCGTAATTCCGCCACTGTTTATAGCCTTACCTAGTTGTGACTATCGTCAGGAAAATATTTTTGAATATATTGTTAGTTGTGTTCCAGAAACGGCAAAGTTGCCACATGGTGGTTGATTTCATTAAACAACATTTAAATCAAATAGGAATCCAAGTTTGAAGACATTTCAATGGCCAGCACATTCACCCGATTTAAACGCTATACAGTACAAATTAAACAAGAATGAAGTATATACCTTTAAAAATATCAGAATGCCAACAGGATATTGTTCACTGGTACATTATATTACTATGACAACCACCTCTACGTAGCAAAATAATATTATTTATTTACTATTTTTTTATTAATTATGTAATAATCCGAAATAAAGTAGCCAATAGGAAGAAAACAACTAGAGGAGGATGAAGTGATGGATGGAAGAAAATGGCGCTTATGATGCGACAAACGGCCAGAAGGAGTTGTAAAAAGACTAGCTTTTATATATATATATATATATTGTTATAAAATGATTGTTAAGATAAGATAAAAAATTAATTAAATCAATTTTAAAGTTTAATAAAAATTGAATTAACTTGCATTCCGCAATCATATTTTTATTAATATATTTATTTTTATAAATTATCGTAAGTTGGGCGCCAGGTGACAATTTTTAGAGCCTTGTCGCCAAATATTTAAGCTGAAAAATACCACGGTCTAACTGTCGAACATAAGTACTCTGTCTCAGAAGTCGGTTCTATCACACCTTACGATTATATGAGAAAATGAAACTATTTCCCAGTACGCAGCTGACTTCAGGCGGAATTTTAACACGTTAGTCGCATGCAGTTTTTTAACCTAAAATGCCTATAAAGTTCTATGTACAATTCGAACAGGTTTAATTATTATTTTCTGGTGTTTTCCGCAGGTACACTCGTGCTTCCTGTTAGGTACGTATAATTGGTTTACCTTTTTAAAACAATATCTACGTCCAAAAGCAGTTATCTTCCTAGGAAAGTCCTTGACCTCATATGTTGCTTCCCCTGCACTGCGTACCAAATCCCGCTGCGAAGTCGGACCAAATCTTCGAACCTCTCCCAGGATCCGCTTATTTCATTATTAACTTAGTAAGTTATACTAACTTACTCTTTCTTCAAAGAACCCCGTTTTTAAACTGAACAATAAACTAATACTTTATTAATATAAACAATGTTAATAAATTTTAAATTTTTAGGGGCGTGTATTCACACCAAAGTACAAAGGACGCTCTCATTTTATTGTTTTGTCAACAACCATCCCAGCAACCGAAACAATTTACATGGCTGCGATGCAAAAAATACATAAAATTACAGTAAGGGCACTTGGATCCAAATACAATTCCAAAATTCAAATTTTGATAGTTAAATTTATTACAGGAAAATGTTCATATTTCAACGGCGTCACTGTCCATCCAAGCTCTGATTTTATAAATGCACTGTACATTTCCTAAACCTGCCTTTAATACGCATTTTCACTAAATGTTCCGATAAATGCAGCATACTTCCATGTAAATTAAATAAATCCAGAGATAAGCTTATATGTAAGCTCAAGGCATGTCATTGTATCCTTCTATACTATTTTCTTTTAATATAGAATATTAAATTAGATTTTTTAATAATCCCTTCTCTTTGTGATAGGTATATTCAGAAAACGAACTGGGCAATGCTTCAGACCAAGCAAGAAGTTATCTGCGTCTTGGTCTGCCCTTTATTACTGACCACAATGGAACCGAATTCCAAGCTATCATCCAAATGTACGAATATCCTTTAAAAAATGAAATAAACCGAGCTATAAAACAAAAATCATCACAATATATATTATAATAATCTTGAAACTTCTAAGGTCTATTCTGTTCAAAATTAATATCTTTGGCCTAGTATAGTAAACACTGTCTTAAAATATAATTTAAAAAAATATTACATCGATGGTGGTGTACAACTATGGCCAGAGTACTCCCCTGGTTTAAATACGATGCAGTAGCAGTTCAATAAAGATTTGGGGTCTGTACATTATACAACACTATAGCTCCTCCTGGCACAGTTTTTTGTTACTTTATTATTTCATAATCGTGAAACGTCAGGTGTGTAATCTGTAAGAAAATCAATACCTTTATTATGGCATGGTAAGGATTACCTGCATATTACTGTCTAAAAATACTATTTAAGAAATTAGATATTGATATTTGTACATATCTATGGCCAGAGATTCGCCTGATTTAAAAATCATATAGTACACGTTAAAAATAATATGGTATTTTTAAAATTATGCTTCCAGGGTTAGTTACATTATATTTTCTTCACGTCACAAAAGTATATTTATTTACTTTTTTTAAATATTTAACAAAGCCTTACTACAAAGTAGTTACAAATACTTTCAATACCAACAAAATTGTATTAAACAGGACTCTCATTGTTTTAACATTATAGCACCACGATTACTATCGTCAACAGCCTTTTCATTCCACTGCTGAACACCGGCCTCTTCGCTGCCACATACTTCTCCTCAGCGCTAAGACAGTAACACGCGGATCCTACAGTTTAATCGAATCCAAACAGCAGAAATTTCAGAGAATGTTTTTGGCAATTAAGATTCCACGATTGTCGGTCGAATTAGAAAACTGCGATTAGTGCGTTGCAGATCAAAATTATTATACGTTGCATGGTAATGCTAGGCAATCGAACCCAAGTGATAATCGACGTTCTGCCCAGAAAGCGAGCACTCTGCTAATTAAGCTATCACCACATAGTAACTATTATCAGGAAATAATTCCCCAGCAGAATGTTGTTTCTTGACAAATTAAGCATTTAAATAGTTTGTTCTGCTAATTATTAACCACAAGGCCATCTAGCAATTCTCGTTTAAAAAAATTTACTATAGAACTCAATGACTCGAAGATTCCTTTAACCTAAATGCCTCGGAAAATATTTCAAGCGAATATGTAGTATATGAATATTTGGAAATAACCTTCAGCATAGTTATATAGCGAATTTAAAAATCTATTTGGTGTTTATACTAACGTCTAAATAAATTTCTAAAATAATATCTAACGAATCTGGAATTTTTCAAAACCTATTTTATTCAAAACTATTAACATTATTAATTTGTAAAGTAAAATAATACCATATGAAGCAAAAACCACAGGGATAGAACCTTTTTTATTTCTTTTGTAGGTAGAATTTGTATAGCAAATTGTTCTAAAAACATATAATTATGCTGGATTTAAATTATAATTCTTAAAATTCATAAAAATTCCTATTAGGAAACGCAAGGTACCAATAAAAAACATGTTTAACCTGTCTGGAGGTCCTCTATTATAATACAATTGGGTAATTATGTAATTTTTGAACACAAATACTATTAAAAAGCTCTAATGCTAACGTCCGCCTTCCGTTACGTCTTCTGAACTTTATTTTCCCAAAGCGACTTTATAGTACACATCATAATCCAAAAAATATTTTAAGTAGGTTGTAAATACAATGATAATTAAAAAATATTGAAATTTTTTTTGGTATTTTATTTAGTCTCGATAAGATATTTAACTCATAAATAATTTTTCATATTTTTGGAACTTAAAATTAATGACGGCAGAAGCAGCCGCCGTTTTACACTTTCCTTCTCAATTTTTTTCCTTTGTAGAACAACTAACTTCATTTAACAGTAAACAAGCCAAAAGTTTCCCATAAAAAAATGTAAGCAAGTCAGTAAACTCTTCTTTAATGGCCTTTATTTTACCTCAAAGGTCTCTGCCTCTTCCTGTGAGTCACCTGCGTCACTGGCTGGAACGAAAATGCTTTGTCTTGAAACGGGGATTCATTTACATTAGTCAAAATTGTACATATAAATTAACCAGCTAAGCATATAATTTAAGAATGTGTTACCATAACGGATATTCAGATCAAATCAAAACAAGCAGAACGTATACTTATTATTTGTTTTGCGATTTTGCCGAATAAGTAGAGTGAAGAAAGTAAAAAATTCGGTTCGGTTGCTTTCAACAATACGAATTGCAATTGTTAAATCTATTCAGAAGTTACGTAAATGCATTGGTTATGACGAAGTGCCATTGGTAAAATAATACACCAATATTTTAATTTTTACCGGATCTACTTAAAACTGAGTGCAACTTAATAGTATACAGAAATGTAAATTTATGAGATTGTGGCAACAGGAAGATACCGGCAATAATGATGTAAGAAAAATATAGACGACTTTAAAAAATATAATCCCGAGTTCACCAGATATGATTGAGAAACTCTGCAATCTTTGAGAACTTACGTTACCAAAATTTTCACTGGAGAAAATTAAAATTCCTCACGTTTACCCGACCATAGGATATACAGCGGTTCACATTTTCTGCAAATTCTTATTCAACTGCTTAAATTTATGAACTAGATAATTACGAAGAAACTACCGTAAATGTAGAAGAACCTTCGGCAATCAGAGTATACCAAACACATGCATCATGGATCAATAATACGTTACACATTCTAACTTCTCAGTTAAGTAGGGCAAGAATTTGCATAAAACTGAAAAGGGGATTTTGGAGGATATCGATAAAAACGTCTCTAAACCAGAAGGTTTAATTTGAAAATGGATTTTTCTCATACATCACTTTAGAGAACTTTGAGAGAACTGGGCTTACGCTCTTACCATTTACCATGAGTTCAAGCCCTATAATGTAATGATAACATGCGAACACTGCATAATGTGTTTTAAATATTTTCATATCCACGGGCCGTTTAGAAATTTCTGGTTTAAGTCATTTTACTTTACAAAACATCAATTGATGGTTTAAAAATATGTTTCAGTGCTTTTCTTGTTAGTTTAGAAAAAATAACTTATGCAGTAATTTATAAAGAAACTATCCTGATTGCAGATAGCCACGGAACAGTTAAAACTCGACCATGCTATAAATTCAAATAACTGTTCCAGGTAAATTATGCATGTTAATATAATGCTCAATTTATAATCTGCCTTAAAGTAATTTACGTTATGATGTAATAACTGCAATAAATTTATTTTTAATGTTATTCGATCTGATTTATGGTTCATTGGCAAACCTACGGTAATTAACTTTTTTTTAGGTAAATATCAACAGCTTTTGTTTGCGACTTGTGTGTAAAAGAAAAAGAATCATGAACTTGTTTACTGCATAAATAATTTATCTTTCAACTGCTTTAATTCTGTTCGAATTAACTGCAAGTTTACAGTCATATATTTGTTATTTATATTGCTATTGTTAATATTATTATTATTTATTACTATTCCTTTAATTCGGTTGTAATTTAAGAAACCATATCTCGGCGGAAGACCAAATAAACAAAGCAATAAACTAATATTTTTTGGTTGGTTGCGTTACATAAAACTTACATACAGGGTTTCCCGGGGAAATTGAGTAATTAGTTACATTTTTATGATGTTCTGCGGATATTTTGGCTAAGAATTTAAATTGTATTATAGTTATAAGCCTCACTTCGTCAAAAAAATAATAATTATTACCATTAAAATCGAGGAAAAACATTGAAAAATTCAAGCAATAAGCAATATTTTTGTGGCACGTTGCTTACACAGAAGTTCTTGTTAGGGGTGTCAGCCCTCTTGCTCGTCACCGTTTGATCGCCACCATTTGCTCGCAAGTCTCTACGCCCGACAACTATTTGCTCGCCATGCCAAGTTCACGACGGACCGATGCTCGACAAGCAATTTATTAAAAGCAAAAGTAAAATATTATCTGTAGGCATATATATGATCGGTGACGGATTTTCCATTTGGCTAAGTAGGCTACGGCGGCAAATTTCCGATAGAAAATTTCTTACAGAGAGAAATTTTCGAAAGCGCGACGATGTAGCTAAATTTTTGACCGATTGAATTTATCATTTATCAAAAAGGTTTTCTATCTACCGAAATACGGCATGAACTCGCAGTCCGCCATGCCACCTATTTAAATGTAAATTATTATTGTTAGATCATAAAGTCTGTTGTTAAGGATTACTACGTTCCTTTATACTTTTAATAAAGGCTTAATCTTTTTCTATTTACCTGTCTTTTATATCCAATTTTTTGATATTATGTTTAGAGGCGTAACCAAGCATAGGCAATGGCTGAGTTACCAAGGGCGCTGCCTTGCGACCGGCTAACAAGTCGCCTAATTCACGAATACATGCGAAATGACGAATTTAAAATATCCGTCAGGGGCGTCAAATTAATAGACAAGGGCGCCAAAATCTTAGTTACGCTTCGGACTGTGTATTATGAGATATCAACCTACAGGCGGCAAAATAGATCAACCTACAAACAGCAAAATATATCAGCCTACAAGCGGTAAAGTATATCAGCACGCAGGCGGCCTAGTATAATAGCGTACAGGCAGCAAAATATATCAGTTTTTTTCTTTCTTCTTCTTCTTAGCCTGTTTCTGACCATGCTTGGACGAAGGCTTTCTTCAACGATTTCCATTTAGTTCTATTTTACGCCTCCCTCAGCATACAGGTGGAAAAATATATCAGCTTAGAGGAGGCCTAGTATAATAGCCTACAGGCAGCAGAATATATCATCTTACAGGCGGTCTAGTATAATAGTCTACAGGCGGCAAAATATATCATCTTACAGGCGGCCCAGTACAATAGCCTACAGGCGGCAAAAAATATCAGCCTACAGGCAGTCTAGTATAATAGCCTACAGGCAGCAAAATATATCATCTTACAGGCGGCCCAGTACAATGGCCTACAGGCGGCAAAAAATATCAGCCTACAGGCAGCCTAGTATAATAACCTACAGACAGCAAAATATATCATCTTACAGGCTGTCTAGTATAACAGTCTACATGCGGCAAAATATATCAGCATACAGGTGGAAAAATATATTAGCTTACAGGCGATCTAGTATAGTACCCTACAGGCAGCCTAGTATAACAGCCTACAGCCAGCAATACATATCATCTTAGAGGTGGTCTAGAATAATAGCCTACAGGCGACAAAATATATCAGCCTACGGGCGGCCCAGTGTAATAGCCTACAGGCTGCAAAATATATCGGCCTGCAGGCGGCCTAGTATAATAGCCTGCAGGCGGCCTAGTATAATAGCTTGCAGGCGGCAAAATATATCGGTCTACAGGCAGCCTAGTATAACAGCCTACAGGCAGCAAAATATATCATCTTCCAGGTGGTCTAGTAAAATAGCCTACATGCGGAAAAATATATCAGCCTATAAGCGACCTAGTGTAATAGCCTACAAGTGGCAAAATATATCAGATTTCAGGCGGCCTCGTATAATAGCCTACAGGCGGCAAAATATATCAGCCTACGGGCGGCCTAGTATAATAGCCTGCAGGCGGCAAAATATATCGGTCTACAGGCAGCCTAGTATAACAGCCTACAGGTAGCAAAATATATAATCTTACAGGTGGTATAGTATAATAGCCTACATGCGGCAAAATAAATCAGCCTACAAGCGGGCTAGTATAATAGCCTACATGCGGCAAAATATATCAGCCTATAAGCGACCTAGTGTAATAGCCTACAAGCGGCAAAATATATCAGACGACAGGCGGCCTAGTATAATAGCCTACATGCGGCAAAATAAATCAGCCTACAAGCGGGCTAGTATAATAGCCTACATGCGGCAAAATATATCAGGCTACATGCGGCCTAATATAATAGCCTACATGCGGCAAAATAAATTATCCTACAAGCGGCAAAATATATCAGCCACAGGCGGCCCAATATATCAGTCTACAGGCGGCAAAATCGTAAACTCGCCACCGTATATGATGTTGATAATTCTCAAAATATTTAAATTCGTCTAAGATGTACTGATCATCAAAGCAGCGTTGCCTGTTATTTGATACAATTAACTTCTCAAAACATCGAAAATTGGTTTATTGATATAGCAACAGCAATTTAAGTTTCCAAATATTTATATTATTATTTATATTTATAATTAATTTGTAATAACGTATAATGCTCTCCCTATTTCTATGGTATCTGAAAATTAAAGTAAAGGTTTTAATTCTGAAGCAAGGTAAATTATTTTACAAACGAAGGTGCTTAACAAAATATAAACTAGTTTTTTCTGCGTTGCTGCGGTATACTTAATACTGCGAATTAGTTGTCTATCGAGAAAATGTATGGCGGGCGACTTGGCGACGAGTAATCGGCAAGGGAGTAATCAGTCACGAGCAAACAGCGACGAGCAGGTGGTGGTGAGCAAATGACCTAGAACCCTTTTTAGGGTAAGTATTTTTTATAGTATGTATTTAATTGTCACGCTAGTTCGACCATCAAACAGTATTTGAAAAATAATGAGCTTCTAGTTTTATTACCAGACGGCAGTACTGATTCAATTCAATTTAGGAATATGTTCTTAGATTTTTACTTAATTGTAATAATCAAAAGTCTTTTTGACTAAGTTGTACTAGTAATAGCTAATAACAATAGTACAATGTGCACTCATACCCAAATAGGATAATTTTATGTAAAATCTGGAAAGGTTTCCCATGCATTTTGCCTGGGAACCCCGTTGTAGGTTACATTTATATTAACGTTCCACGTCTAATCAGATCTTATAATACCGACACATTATTAGAATATATTTTTTATATTTACAAAATCACATTTTTAGAATATATAAAGGCAAACAATTTTTGTCTAATAAATACCTTCAGTGAAATTCTTACATCAATTTTTAGAATTAACAAGAACTCATAATACATATTATTTTATAAAATTTAGTCCAACAGTTAATAATTTCTCGCAAGGTCAACGAAACTATGCGGTTCGGCGTTATACAATGAAGTGAAAATAAACAAAGCTCCATTTGATAACTTTTGCAACACTGAATTCTTTAAAATACGAAATTCGCACCTCAAACTTGAAATTGCACCAATTAAAAGCTTGGAAATAAATCCCCTTCCAAAAACTCCTTATCAACTAAATTAAAATCGACTCTTACAGCCTAAATAACTAATTATTTCTAAAAACTAAATTCATAAAAGCAATCTATGAAAAATAACAACATTTTGATACCAAAATTATTAAGATTTAAAACACTTTTATAAACACACAATTGAAATTAAAATATTAACAAAAACTTAAATTTCAGCTCTTAAACTACTAAAAACAAATAACTACCCCCACGAGCAAAATCAGTTAATTACATAATTATTAGTAAAAAATGAAATCTAACCTCCAATTAGGTTAATTTTGTAAAAACTACCAAATTCACACATTAGATTGTTATTTACATAAATAAATGCACATAAAAACCTTCCTCTCATAGAATCTAAACTATTGACATGAATATTATTAATCTTAGTTCCTTATATTAACATTGACATATGTAAATTCACAACGTTCAAATGACAATATTTAAATTATTCACTTTTCAGAGCCCCAACATTACTTTGGACACATCAATCCAGCATGATGAAAAACCGAAGCCACATAACTGTTCACTCACGAATTTTCACTTAAAAATACCATTTTAATGCAACATAGTGTAAATCGTAGACACCATGAAAGCTCGGAATATACCTTTTTATGTTTTAAGGTTTAAATTTACAAATTAGGATATCAATTACCTCCAACGGAGCATGATTTAGTTTACAATAAGCTAATTAATCTTAATTTTAATCACAATTTGGATTATTAACAGTAAAAAGAGTATCCTTCAACATGATCGAAACATAACGTAGGCAAAATAGATTATTTAGGGTAAATAACACAGCAATATAAATATATCTTGCAAGTTAATACAGAAATACTTAAAGTTAAACTTGTTTACTTTTGGTCGCGTGGTCCCCTACCTCCATTTCATGTGTTAAAATTGCCTCGTTTAACGCTGTTTCGTTTAGCACTTTGTCTTCTAAAAACGCTCCCTGAGCGTTAAACGTGGCTTTACTCTATAATGACAATTTGCACACTTGTTTGTATCTTAATGTTTTAAACGGTGCTTCTACACCCTGTATGTAATAACGTAACAGAGAAAACTACCTATTTTACCAATAAACATCAACTTCTACATTATGTTGAATTAGCGTTTCTCTTGCCCGGGGAACTATATAAACCAAACGTTGGCAAAGCTTCTCACGAACGTATTAATAATTAGTTTTAGTAGTTACAGGAAGACAAAGCAACACATTTATCAAAATATTATGTACATAATTGAACAACCTAAAAAATTAGGTTTAAAAACTGTGCGGCATTTTAATTATAAAAAAAGTATATGCCGAAAACTTTTTTAACAAAATTTTTTTGATTTAATTTAAAGCCATTATCAATCAAATGCAAATAATTAGGACACTCAGTATGCATACATACATACATGTACAGATGGAAATTTACTTGGTAAACAACCCCCGAGGGAATCACCGAGGTTCCTAAGGGTATTTCCATTTAAACTACCACATTCTAATTTTTCACATAATTCATAATATTTATATTACAATCAAATAAAAATTGGATATCCACAATTAAAAGAAGTTATATATGTAGGTACTTACAGACATTTTTTCCAAAAATCATATAATAGACCAATAATTCATGTTGTGAACAAGTTCAGCACAACACAAACGGTTGCTTTTCGATTAGGACAAATTTTCATGTGCTATTCCCACACCTGCAACTTTATCGAAACCGCACTACCCCTCGTACGTGTCCTGGTAAACAGACTATCGTCCATAGTCATGGTTACCTAAACATGAAATCTGGCTGTCAGACAGCGTAAACTTAATTGCACTGAAACCACCCTAACCGGAACTACGGTCACTAAACAGAGCCAACTAAACATAGCCTACCTCGCACGCCCTTCTCCCACGTATTACATATACCTATGTTCTGTTTCTGTTCTGCTCCCGTGTGGCAATAAAAAAGGATGCCACAACCGGCTTTCGGTTTCGAGGAGTCGAACGTTTTTGTTTATCACTGTAGTGAATTGTTTCCGGTGAATCAACACTTAAGTAATGAACTCAGGTGCAGCTAAAAGTTTTTTAATTAAAAAACCCAAGTTCATACTGGTCGTGCAAGATTTAGTAAAAAAAGCGCCAAGAAACTTTTATTGCTTTGTCAAAAAATAAGTTAGAGAATGAAAGTGGGAAATATTACAGGCTATTTCATGTTTCTACACAGGGTTAGTTAGTAGTATTGTAGGATATAACATCGCAAAGTTAAACGCATATAGTTTTGAGATATAGATAGGTAATATTTTTCATCCAATGTTTTATGATATTAAAAAGTGGTATCTTTTATACTCGTACAAAGTTACACTCATACAAAGTGTTGAACTATCAAAAACTGATGCTTGCAATGTATTAAATATTTACATTTACAAACGTTCATTCTTTTTTTGTAACATTTTGTAAACCTTAAATTTGTAATTACTAAAAATGCAAATTATACGCGAATCAAGCAAATAAATAAACGCAATTTGAATAACTTAGATTTGATGTTTCAAAATGTGAAGTAACAAATATGAATGCAATTTACTTCATAGTTTGAAGTTTATTATAAATTCCACTTCACATTATCATCCAGATGAAAGTTCCTGGAAATAACATATCTTTGTAACTACATCGACTACTGTGGAAAGGTAAAGTACCCACTACATTTGTCGGATTCCACCGGAGTTTTTTGAGGCTATACGACCAAATCGAATGTAGATACATCCAAAATAGCATATATATATATACTTTACTTAATACGTTTAGCAACCAAAGAAAGAAATTACTGAGAATAACGTATTAAAATTAACGAAGGTAATTTACATCCAATACCACGACTATAAGAGACTCTCAGGGGTAATATGCTGTATTACGGACTTGTAGTATACTATGAACCTGTTTAATTTAGACAAAGCAATAAATGTTCAATAATTTCCATAAATGAAGTCTGAATTTACAATCCATTACATGGATGCTCCCTAGTTTTACAAATTTTAAAATTACAAATTAAAAAAAAATAATAAACACAACTGAATCTTCTCGATTATAGTCAAATCTTTAATTTAAAGTAGCATCAACCTTGTCCGACGCCACAAAAACCAATCACTAACCTCTTTCTTCAGTAGATCTTTCCAAACTGCCTCAAAACACTCCTACCAGCTGTCCAGAGCTTTATCAACCTCCACCTCAGCTCAGACTGGAACTCTTTCCGTTATAATCTTCATTCCAATCTTCTGATTAAACTTTAACACCTACTAACTTCTCAAACTTCTCATCGATGTAAATTGTAGTTAAACTTTCACAGGAAATTATTCTTGTTTAAGTACCAATTCAAAAATATATCCACCACTCATTAAAAACTTTATTCTCCAGCTTATAAAAAAAAACCTTTACAATCTTCTATGTAGAAAAACTCGTTTAACAGCTATTCTATACCAAGACTCTAATACATTTCCATAAAACACCTTTCTTTACTTTTCTCAATTTCTCGTAACTAATTATGTGTTAATTTTAACTGTTTATACAAGATACGTAAATGCACACCTCTCTATTTTTTCAAATTTTTATGGTAATTAATAAATAATAATTTTTATTTTTTCCTCCTACCAATAAGGATCAACATTTACAACACAACCTCCTATCCTCAAATAAATTACACAATATCAAACAACCATCGGACACCGCATGCAATGGATAAGAATTACTAATCATCCCTTTCTACTCTAAAGAAAATAAATAAATGATCTAAAATATGTTTTGGAATAGATTTAAGCCGAAAAAGAAACAGATTATAGAAAGCTCCAAATCCCACCGCACATCATCCCTGGTTTATTATCATCAGTATAAGATTTATTGAACAAAAATAAAATATTGAATCACTTTCACACCCAATACTATATCACAGCAATATATATAAATGTCAACACTATGAACTAATTTTCGGCTTGGACCGCGTCGTCGATTGGAGGTCACATTCAGCAAAGGCAGGATTACTGGTTACTGTTTGTGAACCTAAACAAACTAACGTTTCGCAAGAGATTGCGCAGTTTACATCTTCAGAGTCCTCGTAGTACTGAACAGTACTACGAGGACCCTTTGTGAAGTAACGCCTGGCCTGTTTACATTAATTTAACATACAATTTTAATAAACGTCAGTATATTCTTCATTTCCTGCGTTATCGTATTCCTAAAATATCCAATCCAATCAAGACCACAGAGAACTTCAGGACGTTCGGGCGTGGGTTCAATATCGCGCCCCAGCGATACCGGTTTCTCTAAGGGTATGGGTAGTTTAAGTTGGATTTAGTTTGGCGAAGGTACAATAAGCCCTAGTGGCTTCAGTGCCTTAACGGTTGAACAAACAAAACTTAGTTTTAAGATTATTTCTGTTGTTAAAGCTAATCACCGATCCCAATAGGTAAGTTATCACATATACCCGTTTTGGTGCAAATACAAATTTTCACATTTATATCAATGCTCCATAAAAATATATCCCTATAGTGCTATTTACAACATATTTACAAAATATTTTTTGCTACCATCAGCAAGTAATAATCCCCAATAATCCTGAACAAGTGTTGTATTTGCCTATAGACAATAAATTAAAATTTATACATTTACGCAACCTTCATATTCAGTAAAAATCGCCACAATTATATGGAAACGTCAAACTTTCTACATTTCGACTAACCGCAAAGATAAACATTGATAGAGAAATTCGTAACAAACAGCAGCCGTTGAATATCTGTACTTTAACCAGCATTGTACCCAACTGTCGCAAAGATCTTCCTCGCAAATGTTTCGCTTTCTTTGTCCACAGCAGTTTTTTTATCCCACGCTTAGATACAATTTGTTACATTTCGACTATTCACTATAAAATTGTGTTTATCAATCCAACCCGTTCCTTTTATTAATATAAACAGAAAAAACAGGTCATTGACCTATACACAGACTAAAAAGAACAGAAATAAGGGAAACACTTAGAGGAAATAATAATAATATAAATAAAAATGCACAAGAAATATAATATAATAACACAAGAAACAGAAGAATTCGAGGGCAGATTTTTAAGTTTTTTTATTGGAACAAACTGCTTTATTGGTTTTCAAAATATTCGCGTTTAAGATTTATACACTTTCGCATGCGTTCAAACCAATTCTCCAAACATTTTTTCCACTCTGAAGTTGGTATCTCAAAAACATGGTTTTTGAAGGCTTTAACGGCTTCTTGAGGTGATGATAATCGCTGCCCACGCATATTTTGTTTGACATTCGGGAACACAAAGAAGTCGTTAGGCGATAAATCAGGTGAATACGGGCAATGAGACATTAATTCGACGTTTTTCTCCTTCCAATAATCAATTGTTTGACGTGCTGTGTGAGAGCTGGCATTCTCATGATAAAGAATGGTGCGACGTTTTCGGTTGTTTTTCCTGATTTCGTCAATGACTTCTGACAAACAAATTGTTGTATACCATTCAGCGTTAATTATTCTTCGACCCTCTAAGGCAATGGTTTTGACACGTCCAATACAACCGAAGAAGCAAGCGATCATTTTCTTGGAAATGCTTCGTGAACGCACAACTTTTATGGGATTCGGTTCATCTTGGTACAAACAGTGGATTGTTGCTTAGTTTTCGGTTCATACGGATCTATCCAAGTTTCGTCACCTGTTACGATGTTGTATAAGGATTTTGCAGTTCCTCGGTCGAATTTTGTGAGCATTTCCTTACACCAATTAACACGAGCCTTTTTTGAGCTTCGGTCAAATTATGCGGAACAGATCCTTTTCACGGCTAAATGTTCATGTAAAATCAAATGTACTGTAGTCATCGATATGCCTAAGGATGCCTCTATCTCACTGTAAGTCATATGCCGATCTTCTTCAATCATGTTGCGCATAGCATCGATGAAATTCATCACTGATGGAAGCACGACCACGACAAAATTCTGCAAATCAATTGTAAACAGTCTTTTCTGATGGTGCTTCATTACCAAAAGTTGGACGAAGCGATTCTATGCATTGTTGTTGAGTTAGGCCTCTATTAAAATCGTAAAAAGTCATCCAACGAAAACCTTTACGTGAAATTTCCATTTTTTCACAAAATTCCTTTTTTAAACGCTCACTGTGAACAAACTACTCGGTCAATTTCTAAACTGCCACTGTTTTCACAATAACAAATGACAAATTTTACGAAAATAGTAATGACACATCTCAATAGCGCCACCTACTGGTCGTTTGTAAAAACTTAAAGGACTGCTCTCGTAGAAGAGTAAAATAAGAAATAAGGAGAAGCATTAAAGAAGAGGATGAATTGAAGAAAAGAATAAAGAATTAAAACTAAAACGGCGGAAACAACAGTTATAGATTAAACAGAAAAGGAGTGATAGCATGGAAGAGAGAATAAAGAAAAATAGAGGAGAACAAAACAGCAGCAATGCAAATATGAGATGTAAAATTCATTGGTGGCCGAAGGAAACCAAAAGATGTAGAACGATTAGAGGTGTGATAATAGCAAAGCAAAAGTGATAAATGACAGAAAGATATAATAAAGAAAAAGGACAGAGATGAACTGTAGAGAAAAAATTACACACGAAAGATAGAAAGATCCGAGAAAGTAGATCAAATTAGTAAAAAGCATATAGAAGCAATGAAGAGAAAGATAATCGTATGAAAGGAAAGAGAGTAAAAAGAACGAAGAAAGTAGCAAACGAACAAAGTTGTAAATTATGAAATATAACGCAGAAGCAGAAAAAACAGAGAGATGAGAATGAAGAAAACAAATCAATAGTGCAAGAATGAAGAAAATCAATTGATAAAGGATAAAGAATACAGACAGAAGCAGATAATTTGTTCAATAGCGGTTTTAGAAATCTGTAAGGCACGAAGTTTGGTTAATAATGAGGGTTATACTTTGTACTATTCTTGCAGCAAAATACTAAAATAGTAAATTTCTTCTACAAACTGTAGCTCAAAAAAATCAATTCTAAGAAATTAAAAACACAAACATTTCACCACTGAAATTTAGCCTTCAATAGTTTAAACGTCAAGCAGAGTTCAACTCACAGAAATTTGGCTTATGGAAATTTTGTTTCCGGCAATTTTGTCGCTCTTCGGGAAATCTAGATCATAACCACAGACAATTTGAGCTACTGGAATGGGTCCCACAGTAATATTACATAACAGAACATACCATAAGAGCAACGGGCCCCTAGAGCCCCTAAGAAATTTTATGCGAAAGAATGGGCTCAAAAATGCGGCTGCATTATCTGGGCTCCAAAATATGAAACGCGGGAAATTTCAGTTTCAGAAATTTGGGTTGTGAAAGTTTACACCACGGAAGTTTAGTTCACAAGCACGAATTTTTTAACACAAGAAATTTGCTCTCCGATATTTAGTCATTGCAAATTTCACCTATAATTTAAACCATGGAAAATTTGAACCACGGAAGTTTGGTCTCCAGAAAATTTCTTCCCGTTCTAATTTAAACTTTGAAGATATAGCTTCCAAAAAATATCGACCCGAGGGATTTGACATCAGATTATTTAGCTCTAGAAATCTGATCCCCAAGAATTTTAACTCACGAAGGTTTGAACCACAGGATTTCTTCTAAAAAATTGCAACCCAAGAAATTTCGGGAAATTTAACTACTGAAAATGTGGTTTCAGAAGCTGTAATTTAGTAACAATTTTGAGCTACGGAAATGTGTTATAGAAAAGTTAAACCCAAATATCTGATACACAACATCCTCAGCCAATGCACTTTACCCGTGACAATTTAGAGTGAAGTAAGTTATATCCGGGAAATTTGACATCCAAGAAATCAGTACCACGGAAATTTAGACCAGAAAAAATGTAAACTATAAGATTTTAGCCCCTGGAAATTCTAGTTCATGGAAACCTCATGCTTTAAAAATTACCACCTTTGAAATTCGGGCGTGCAAATTTGATTTCCAGAAAAGTTACTTATGGGTATTTGGCCGATGGAAAAATAATTTTCTTTTCATAGAAATTTTAGATCTTGGATTAAACATTCCATCTCCAGAAAAAATTGAAACCATTAAAGTTTAGATCTTGGAAATTTGGTTTCAGAATGTCTGGACCATAAACAGTTACGTTCGCAAGTTTACCCGACATGAAAATTAATGCATGATAATTTTTCTCGCTGGATAGTTAGACCTTGGAATATTCAAGTCCTGGAAGTTTATTTCTAGAAATATTTAGGCCACAACACTAAAGACCCCTTACAATTTAAAACCAAGGAAGTTAGACTATAAAAAATTTGGGAAACGGAAAAATCCCAGAACAGTTAATCTACCACGACAATTTACCTCCAACAAGTTTACCCGGCATGAAACGTACTCCAAGAAATGTTGCTCCAAGAAGAAGTCTACCCATTGAAGTTCCTTCTGCAGAAAATTAATTTGGTCTCTAATAAATCTCCAGCTAGGGAATTTAGACCACAAGGGATTAAGACAGCCGAAATTTGATTCCTACAAAATTTAGGGACAGAAATTCAATTCCCTTCAAATTTCGAACTTAGACGTTCGATTTCCAGAAAATCTGGACGACGGAATTATGAACCAGATAAATTTATACTACGAAAATATGTGTTCCATAAAATTGATTCTACTCAAAGTTGGGTTTCTCAAGAAATCAACACACAAAAACTTCACCCCCAAGAAATTTAAATCAAGGGCTGTTTACTCCACAGATATGCAGTTTTGCGAAATTTAGACTACGGAAATTTAACCCACGTAAATTAGTCTCCGGGACACCCACAGGAATTTGGACGCCAAAAAATGTATCTACAGGAAGGTTTTAAATAGCAAAGACGGATGTTATGAGAAGAAAGACCCCCCTCTGTCCCCATTCCATTCTGTGCCACTCGCTATTTAAAATTTCAATTATTGCTGACAAATATTCAGCGCAAATTCCCAACACAAGGAAACATCTAGATATAAATTGTGCGTTTCATGGGAAGTGAAAGCCGTTAACAATTAATTGAGACAATAAAAATGTAACCAGATCTCAAGTACATAATATCTCGGTGCGTATAATACTGCGTATAAAGAAACCGCTATTTTATTGCACGAAGGTTTGCAACTTCCCATTTCTCAACGGCGATAGAAAAGTACAAGTTTTTCTTCTTACCGTGGGTAATTGCACGTTTCCTGTGCAACACATTGTAATATTTATCCAAGTGATATTTAATACAAACTTCATAACCGGTGCTTAAATTAATATCCTAACAGTATATAAACGAATACAGCAAGGAAGTCTACCTACTTTCTACTTATTCATTTCGACAATGTTGTGGATAAACTCTACTTACGGGTGCTGGGTATGCGATAATAATATGCAGGAGCATAACAATAGGTGGAACTGTCGCATATTCGTTACACCGATTGACGCTGTAACGGTTAAATAATACAATCTTAATGGACCAGGCCAAGTTGGGTGTATTAATTTTTGTTTTGCTTTATGAGTAATTGCACTTACGCCCTCAGGACTAAGAGACGTAAGCCAACGAAATATAATAGCTAACGTTTTATTAAATTGCATTCCTTGTCTCGTAGTTTAACAAACTAACAAGAATGTCTAACATTTTAAGTTGCAACTAGAATCTATAATCTTCTGTGTAGTACTGCAATGTTGCTTCTTCCATCTATATTCTATATATAGAGAAAGTACTAATTTCGTGAACAAAATCAGTTTTTAGATATTAACAGAAATATTAGCAACAGACCCCAAATAGTAGCCTCTAAGAAAATGTACGTATGTATGAGCGTATGTGACCGCCAATATCTCCAGAACACTTAATCTGATTTTCATGAAATTGGAATATAGAATTTTGTTAAAAATGCACTTATCAAACCAGAATGGGAAGGCAGTGTTAAACACCCTGGCCAAAACTTCTATACACATATCCGATACCGAGAATCTACCGAGAGAAGAAATCTATCCGATTCCTCCCTTTCAAGAAATGATTACAAACCCAAAAAAATCCAAAGAGCAATCAGGAACGCAAAAAACACCAAGAACAAAAAAAATTATATATCTAAGGCATATGCTCCTTATGTTCGAAGCACCACAGAGAAGACCTATTACAAAAGAATAAAATAAACACAGTGTTCAAACCGCACTCGCCTCTACATCAACAATATAGATGCCCTAGGGATCCTCCTACACCTCATCTACAGTGCCAAGGAGTATGCAGAATTCCCTATTCGTGTGGAAAATGCTACATTGGATAAACCGACCGCACAGTAGCATTTTGAAAACAAGAACGTCAGCGACTGCAGACATCGTCGAACTATACAGTGGTCAACGCCTCTTAAGGGAAGCAACAGAAATAGAAAAACACCAACAGAACTTCAACTGAGAAGAGGGCCCTGTGACACTAAGTAACCTTTAGAAAAGGCGGCTAAAAAACACACAATCGCGGCTGAAAATAGGCACCACCGTAGACAACAAGCACGGGCGTAACCAACCGATAAATACCCAGCACACGAACCAAGACTCCTCCGCCATTCAACCATGGCTAAGAGAAATCCTATCTAGACAATTAAAAGATTGTCATTTCTAAACTCTATATTGAATAATCAGTAGTCCAAAGGGCCTAAACTTTAAATAGTATAATGTTTAAAACCATAGTGCATACAACATTGTTAGGAATAATAGGAACTGTGTAGAAGTGATTCATCAGTTCCCATAGATATCAATAGATATCATGGTAGCACATAATACCTCACCAAATGGTGCTTCTCGGTGCCCCCTAACGAAATATCTAGGACCTTTAGTCCGGATCTGCCAATTAAATATTAAAGGAATAAGCCGATCAAAAAATGATCTTTTAGCCAGAATCTTACACAACAACAACATCGATATTGCGGTTATCCAACACGGCGAATGACCAGTAAATAAAACATAGAGGCAAAATCCAAGGCTACAGATGGGTTGTTACAATTAATCATGCAACATATGGAATACTAACATATGGAAAGCAACATATTCAAAAATAACACTGAACAATATTCAAATAAACCATGGTAGCTCTGATAATGGAATATCTGTGTAAAAATTACCCTGAAATCTCTAAAAATAGTAAATGTGTATAAGCCACCAAATGTCACCTGGCTCGCAGACGTCCTCCCCGTATATGAACACCCCACTATATACGACTTCAACAGCCACCGAGCAATGTGGAAATACGCCTCCACAGACAGAAACGGTCAAGCACTCACAGATTGGGCGGAAACACACAACCTATACCTCAAATTCGATGCTAAAGACAAAGGCAGGTTTCGATCAGCATGCTGGCAAAGGGAGTACACATCTGACTTGTGCTTCACATCTAAAAGCAAGGGCAACAAACCCTCCCCATGCACGCGGAAAATACTAACAGGCTTCCCCCACAGTCAACACCGCCCTATTACAATGGAAGTGGCAAATCGCATACCGCTGCCAAGATGGAATTTCCGGAAAGCCAGCTGGAACGAATATAGAGATAATCTTGACAAAGATATACAGCTGATTCCCCCAACAGCCGAAGCTACTACAGATTCGTAAAGATAGTGACCTCTAATGCGAAAAAGACCATTACCCCAGGCCTTCGAAAGAACTTCATTCCCTGCTGGAATTCTGAATGCGACCAACTATATAAAGAATTCCAGGGAATAGAGGACCTAAATACAGCTGACAATTTACTGCAAGCCTCCGACCTAACTAGAGCGGAACGTTGAAAGACTACCACAGAAAACTTAAGACTTCACCCACTCTAGCAGAAAAGCTAGAAGCAAACCGTACCATTAACCAACATCAACCCCAACTTAATAACAGATCGTATAGTATCCCTATCCAGAGCCCCATCTGATAAAGAGCATACGAGAACCATCAAAAAAGACTTGACAGAAATGAAGCGCAACACTACAGATACTTCAGAGTACGCACACCAAGTGTCTCTTCGACAACTAGAAGCCGCCATGAAATCAATTAGAACAGAGCAAGCGGCCAGTTTAGACGGCATATACCCTGAATTCATTAAATACACTGGGGAAAACACCAGAAAATGACTATGCCAATTCTACTCCAACATCATAGAAACTGGAAACGACATTTTAACTAAACGAAAGCGATAGCAACACTAAAGTCAGGTAAATCAACCGATCAAGCTGAAAGCTATTGCCCAATTGCGCTCCTAAGCATCAGTCACAAACTCCTGAAGAGAGTAATATACAATAGAATCAGCCCTCGTATAAATACTCAAATCCCCCCACTACAAGCGGGCTTTTGAAAAAACAGAAGTTGCGTTGATCAAGTAATAACCCTCACCACGTTAATAGAAAATGGCTTCTAACAAAGACTCAAGACATCAGCAGCATTCATTGACTTAACCGCAGCTTACGACATAGTTTGGAAGCACTGCATCAACTACAAATTGCTCAAAATTATCCCATGCCTGGAAATATCCCAATTAATTAATAACATCCTTTGCAACAGAAGCTTTGAATTGCACCTCTGAAACAGAATAAGGAACAAACGAAAGTTAAATAAACTCTGTCCTTTCCCCACTACTATCTAATTAATAAATAAACGATCTACCCATCACTTCGTCAAGAAAATGCATATACGCTGACGATATCGCCCTGGTTACCCAACACCTACAACTGAATGCTACCGAGACAATTTTGAGCTCTGACCTAGACCTCCTCAACAAACACTTTCAAAGATGGAGACTGCAACCTAACTGGTCAAAAACAGAAGTCAGCTGTTTCCACCTAACTATAGTTCTTACTATGAGCATTTTTCTCTTTCGAATTAGCGCTTTCTTTGTACAGCACAAACTGAATACATTTCTGTCTTTTTAAGTTGCTCGCGGATTCATATTTCCGACAAAGACGTATGTCGTAGTGACATCTACGAACGAAACAACACCAACAGTATACGTGTGACGTATTCTGTCGGTTGACACGTTTAGTAGAAAGAAACAGAGATACTGGAAGGATGTCGCGCAGATGCAGCCAAACGTCACTACTTAAATCTGTTTCCAGCAGTATTTAAAATGTTTTGGACGATTATATGTCAATATTTTATTTTCGTAAGTTACCGATAAGAGTTTTTATTTACAATGTTGTTTATTGCTGAAATTGATTTTATACACTTTTGGGACCTTTCTTTTTGGTGAGAAATAGTACTGTTGATATCCCGGTTGGTTTGGTTTGTGGAAATTGGTATTAAGAGGTTAAAGATAAGTTAATAGCATTTTTGTTATACAGCCATTAAAAGGTAATTACAGTTACTGTAATGTATTCTTGAAAATGGTAAATGGCAAAACAGGGGTAAATAGAATGAGTAAAATATACAACAATTTTTTTAAACGTACATTCTGTACATTACGTCTCTAACTGTCATTTTTAATGTTTCGGACATATCATCAGTTTTTAACTTTTTTCTGGAGCTGTGCACTTTTTTTATTAATGGAAGGTTGTCTTTGCTTTGCTGTACCATTTTCCGTATGGTGAGTAAATTTATTTTTAATGCATCTGCAACTCATTCCCGAACCGCTACAATCTCGCGTAATTGTCTCTTTCGCGCGTATAATAATCAAATAGATTTAACATAAACTGTTGACACTGCGTATTCAAAAAATTTCCGGACATTTCTAACATCGTTTTCTTTTTACAATAGCTAAACACCAACTAACATCCAATGTCGAACTGGCTAAGTACAATCGTGTTTTCAGGAATACATTGCAGTAACTGTAATTACCTTCTAATAGCTGTGTGACAAAAATGCTATTAACTTATCTTCAACCTCTTAATATCAATTTCCAAACCAAAACAAACCGGGATATCTACAGAACCATTTCCCAGCAAAAACAAATGTTCCCAAAGTGTACAAAATAAATTTCAGCAATAAAGAAGCTAACTTTGAAAAATAAAATATTGACATATAAATCTCCAAAACATTTTAAATACTGCTGGAAACAGATTTGTAGTGATGGTTGGCTGTATCAGCGCGACAAAGTATCTCTGTTTCTTTCTACTAAACGTGTCAGCCGGCAGAATACGTCACACGTACAGTGTCGGTGTTGTTTCGTTGGCAGATGTTACTACAACATACGCCTTTGTCGGAAATATGAATCTGTGAGCAACTAACAAAGACAGAAATGCGTGCAGTTTGTGGTATGCAAATAAAGCGCTAATCCGAAACTGAATTGCTCATCGTAAGAACTATAACAAACAGGCGAACTCTACGCTGCCCATTGACATGGACAATAAAGAGTTAAAACGTAATCCTAATCCAAAGTACCTGGGCATCACGCTAGACAGGTCACTCACGTTTAAACAACACATAACGAAAACAACCGGGAACGTAGGCCCTGCCTGCCTAAACAGTGCTTAGATTATTCAAACCTTAGAGCGGCCAAGGATTTGATCTTAATGTATTTTGTTGACCAGGACAATAATACTTAATCGGCTTATGCCTGTTAGCTGTTTGTGAACCCATACAAACTAACGTTTCGCAATACATTGTAGCTTGCATCTTCAGAGTGAATAGAACACTGTGTTCCTGGTAAACAAAATACATTAAAATCAAATCCTTGTCCGCCCCAAGGTTTGATTAAATAAGCACACGGCCCTGTTTAGGCGGGCAATTTTAGCAATCCTGTATTCCATGAGCCCGTACTGTACTCTCAACCTGGAACTCACTATAGGTGTTAATTCTTTAGCGTGGCTATAAAAATATTTAGTTTATTATTGTTTGTGTAACCTAATGGTCAGTATGTTGTAATGTGTATTATATTGGTATAGACATTATTAAAAACCAGAGAAAAATTAGGGAATAGCTTTAGCTTATTTTTACTATTAATTTCGACTATTACTGAGAGCTAAACTTATACAGTTTTGTTATAATTTTATAACTTTAGTAAAAAAAGATCCACTAATACTTGTCTACGTCATTAGTTTTAAATCCCGATGTGTACTAACAGTACAACGTATTCTGGAAATTTTAATTTACAATAAAAAATATACTAAAGTGACTCAAAATCATCTAAAATTAGCGTTTTTTATTATATCCGTAACTACGTTAATAGGCGACCTTTCAACTTGCGGTTTACTTTAACTACTAGACAACATATCCAAGATTGAAATAAGGTGAAAATATTATCGAAACGATCATATAAGAACTGATTCTAAAAATAACCGTTATTAGAGCAAAACAGCTGTAAAATAAACCTATGTTTATGATATCTGCGGACTTAATTTACTGAACTTTTTTTACCTTATTACAAACTAACCATGCTTTCAGAATGTAATCCACACAACCCTGATATCAAGTTTTATCTAATTTTCTTACAATTAGAACGATGCGAAGATACTGGTTTCAGTTTATTTGCTCGTATATTATACGTATTGTCTTTTGAATTGGTTGCAGTTGCTTTCCACCTTTTAAACAGACGGTGCGAAGAACGAGGAGAGAAGAAGGGCAAGAATATTATCCTATCATGGCGTAAAAATTTGTACTTATTTTTAATTTCCACGTCCGTTTAGAATGCCCTTAATGGATTTATGTTGTTTGAAGCGAAAACAATACGTGTGACTTCCGAGGGTCAACACAGAATCCCAAGAATTGTTTTTGAACGGCAAATCAAGCCTACAAAGGGAAACTATCGAAATTGGCCTCGTCATAAATCAATCTTTAAACAAAACAACAAAATAACCAAAACTGTTATCAACATACAAACGGCAATTAAAATAACGTTTTCAATCCCTATGAAGCGGCAATTAAAGTACGACATTAATTCAAATGGAGCGGCAAAATTTAAATGAACATAACATCCTTTCCCTGTTCCTCCTGGGCCTTGGTTGCTTCGACATGAATACTTGAAAACGAACTGCTGCCAATGTACAAGACAATACGTATAATATACTGGATAATAAATTGGTAATAGAGTATTCTCATTGTCCTGATTGTAAAAAACTAGACAAATTTTGATATTGAGGTTGTGTGCCTATATTCTGAAAGTATGATAGTTTCTAATAAAGTGAAAAAAAAATACGCTAACTTAAGTCCATAAACGTAGGTTGTTTTTACTGCATTTTTGTTCTATTTTTGGCAATGGTTTTTATCAGCAGTTCATATGATTTTATCGACATTTTTTTCACCTTAATACAATCTTGGATATGTTATTTTTTAGTTAAAAAAAAACCGCAAGTGAAAAGGTTGCATATTAACCTAGCTACGGTGACAATAGAAAACACTAAACTTAGCTTATTTTCACTTTAGTAGTCTACCAAGTTTTGTACATTTTTTATTGTAAATTAAAATCAATTTCAAAAATACCGTACTGTGTTTTAAAATAGGAAACACGTACAATTATCGGGAGATTTTTTTTGTTAAAGTTTTAACTCAGTAGTATAAATTTAGCTCTTAGCAGTAGTAGTAGTCGAAATGAATAGTAAAAATAAGCTAAACCTTAGAAATTAAGGGAAAAAATACAAATAATTTTAAAATGTTTAATCCTGTCTTCAATACTGAAGTTCATGTGTGTTCAAACAAATATTTAAAAAAGTTATAAATAAGACAAAACCATAAATAAGCCCTTTTATTCTGTTTAAAGTCATAAATAATTATTAATTAAATTCTTGTCAATAACTCACAAACTGAATATTCTCCATCGCCACTAATTTTTTCATCTAAGAAATGTGGATAAATAAATCGATTTTCAGTAGCGTTATTTCTCTCTGGCTCCTACACCCTTAACGTTAGAACATCATATTCAAAAGCAATATAAAATATACACTTGTATTGATTTTTAAAACGAGTGTATCACGTCGCAATACATATAAAGCACCAGAAATCTAATTAAATCTGTTGAAATTATTAGTAATAATATTAATTCTGAACAAATTGTTATCAAATAGCCTTTATTCAGTTTTATTGCGTTTGTTTTTTATATTTTAAAATATAAACTTTTACTACTAAAAGCTCCTTATTCTTCTTGTCCTTGCAATATTGATTTTTCTAATAACAATATTTTTTCAAATATTAAAATAATAAATGTCTCGGGGGATTGATTACTTTTATTTAGATGCTGTAAAAACAAAGAAACGGGAAATTTTTCTTGAAATTAGAACTCTTCTGCAGTAAAGCCGCGGATATTCAGACATAAATAACTGTCTGTTATTAACAAAAAGGTTATCAGCGATCTACCGAAGAGGTCGTATTTACACGAATCACGAATTATTAAATTCTGTTACTCACGATTTTCATATCCGGCTTGTAATTCGTTTTTCTTCGTGGTTTATTATGCTACATTATGAATTATTACAGCAGCCGTAAAATTTTCCTCAAATTACTCATCCAAAATGTTGTCTGCAATATTCGATGGGATATTCCTGACGAAGAAACTTAGAGTATTCGAAAATCGGTTTAAATATCTTGATTAATATCGAAAATTGTTCATCAATTTCAAAAAAATTCCAAACTACGAAAAGATTTTCTAAACGGTTTCCCATTTAGTTCTTTAGAAATTTATAATTGCAATGTTCGCAAAGTTCTAAATAATCCATAAAATGTGTATGCAGTCTAAAATAGATATTGGAACGTAGAAAATTCGAAAAGTTCTCAAATTTAAAAAAATTTACCTGTCTCTAAAAAAATAACCAATGTTTCGTTATATTTTCTTAAAATCTTAAACAAAACCTATATAGATTTCGCAAGATTCTAACAAATATATTCAATTCTTTCTAGTGATTCCAGCAACCTGCCCGCGCCCCTAAAACATGTTCGTAATTATTGTTATTAAAATATAAATATTAATTTCAACGAAGTAAAGCAAGAAACAATTAACAAATTCCTAAACAGTTTCCTCACAATGTCCGCAATATTGATTTGTGAACTTCCAATAATTAGTTCAAATTATTTTCCTAAATCTACTCACAAATCTAGTTTCCACGAATGGTGATTTGTTTCCACAAAATAAATTTTGAAATCCACAAGTATACCTATACATTTCTTATACGATTCGTAAAATTTTGATTCACATTCATTAAACATGTTAGCAATTCCACAAATTTCAACTAATTTTTAAAATTTTCACAAAGTTCCGGCAGAATATTAACAATTCTGAAATGTTCGATATCAAATAATCCCACAACTTCCAAGAAATTTACAATTCTCAAAATATGCCCCGAAGTTTATAACAATCTCCACAATTCCTCGAGGATTCCCAATGTCCATATACAATAAACCTTCGAATTCTCGACAAATTACTTACACTAACTACCTACCACTTACACTAAACAGTTTTCACAAAATAGATATTAAAATCCCCAATTCCGTAAAGATTTCGAAAATAGTCCCATGAAAACACCTCTTTATTACGAACAAATGTTTGCATCTCTCAAAAATGTCTATAATTCAATCAATTTTACGCAGCATAGATATTAAAATTCTAAATAATTCCTTCGAATTTCTCATTCTAAACGGACTTAAATAATGTTTAGTTGTCAAAATTTATAGAAACAAGAAGTAAAAAAATAGGATATCCACATGACAGATATAATATTTTGCGAATTCATTGGAACATTTTAAAATTATAAATTTTTCAAAAAAACTTTCCACGCTTACCATACAATTTGCACAATATTAAAAAACTTCTATAATTTCAAAATTACTAAGTAATTTCCATAAGTAAAATGCTACTAAAATATATCTTTAATTTTTAAGTTCTTAAAATATCGCTATACTTAAAAAATTCCAGCAATGCCTAAGGACTATCCATAAGATAATTCTCAAGTTCCTAGACAATTTCTTCCAATATCTTAAATAATTCCTAAAAACTTATACAATTCTCAAAGCTTCCTATAATTTTCGATTATCATAGTTTCTAAACAATTAGAATAGTTTGTAGAGTATCTTAAATTTTTTGATAATTCTATTCACATTTAAAATTTTGACAAACATTAAATCATTCCGGCAATGTCTAACCAACAAATCTCAAAATTATCGATAATTCTTTCAAATTGTTTAGATAATTTGTGAAAAATTGTCATGGTTCTTATTTGCATATTTAGTTTTCCAAGCTGTTTCTAATCTCTAAATATCAGAATTGACATTTCTAGAAATGTCGGTATTCGACAGTTTCTTGCAATTTCCCAAAAATCGTAAACATCTTCTTACTTTTCCTATAACACTTATTATCTTAAAAATCGCTATGATTGCCAACAAACTTGTAAATATTGCATATACAGTACTTACACATTTTTTAAACAGCTAACTGAAACCTCAAAAAAATCCCAAAAATCTTCTTCATTCAATGTTATACCCGCAATGATTCCCGTGATTAATTGAATTCATAAACAAAGTTCATCCACGGTTTATTTATTAAATTCTATTTGAGAATATTTCTTCAAATTACATAGAAAGTTCAAAGTAGTCCTCACAATTCTGAGAAAATCTCTTTCATTCCTGATTATTTCCATATTAATGCTGCTAATTTTCAAATAATTGCTACAATTCGTAATCAACCTCCATAGAATGGTTAAAAGAATTATGATTTTATTAATTTTTACAAATTATTCTCCACATTTCTAAGAAATTTCCGTAACATCATAACATTCGCCATAAGCACCAAATATATGTACAGGGTGTATCAGAAATAGGTACAAATATTAAATCCGATGGTAGATTACAATATATACAAACTAGAAAAAACATTTCTTTGGCAATGGAACCCTTAAGATATGAGAAAATAATAATTGCAAATTTAGCCCAAAATTGTTCGAGTACCGCAGGATATTAACAAAAATTTGAGTTCAAAGACATGTTATGCAAAGGAGAGTCACAAGCCAGACAAGTTTTTACGTTTTTGCCACTTTGGATTTACCTTACAATTAGGTAATAACCTTCTACAGCTTAAATGCATTTTCTATGCATCATCAGCAGTTCTCAAACAAAATTTTATTTTATTTTTTAATTCAAAAAAATAAACTTAATGATTTTTGAAAAATGAATAGTACCATTGAATTCTACTTGAGCCAATCTATTACTGGTTTAAATATTTGTACCTATTTCTGATACACCCTGTGTAAATGCCTCAATTCTTTAGACATTGCCATACAAAGAAAACATGGCGGAGTTTGAAAATAATGCCTCTTAAATTTCCTAAATGATTTTCTAATACTTCACACAGACCTACAAAATATTTCATAAGTCCTCGAATTTCCAAAAACTCCAAACTGCAAAGCACATTCAGAGTTTAAAATAGAAAGTTTCAGAATTCAGTTATCTTAAATACCTGCACATCAAGGTCTCTTCGGTAACAAACAGAAACAGATGTGCTTAAAATTATTTTTAAAAATTTAGTTTATTCCAGGTTGAAATTCAAGTCGACTTATTTAAAATAAATGCATTATTAAACCTACACAGAACACCGGTCTGTTGAACTCGTTTCCCAACAAAATGTGCCTCTGTTGTTAGCACAGCTTGTTGAACTTCGCAGTTGATAATCAAGTCTTGAAAAAATCATTAATATGATTATAATTTTTAAACAATCGTTTCAGATGCTCCAAGAGCCAATAAAAAACGCTTCTAATCGTTAATAAGACTGCTCTTTATATTGCTTGTTACTGATAGGAAAAACATTCCAACAACGCCCATACCAATTAAATAACTTCGATAAAATGCAATAAAAAGTTCTAATAATGAAAGTTGCTATAAACGCAACCTCATAAATATTCATGAGATAGATACTCAGCCTGAAGATATTGTTTACAGCCTCCCACGGAGATAACTAACCTAGTAATCAAATCGCTCCACACTGTAGTAAATTAATATTTTTATTTTAATTTTTTTACGGGCCACAGACGAACTGTTAATGGATGCTGTGAGAGGTTTTTCCAAGCAAAAGGTTACCTACCAGCAGTATGTAATTACCGTCATAATAGCATGCAAGGACATTTATTACTTTGTGTCATAACTGTGGTGCGCTCAATCATTAGCCAACAATACAGTTATACACGCTAAGTTGACAAAAATGTGTTTGTTTTATTTCTCATATCAGCGGACAATTTGAAGCTCGATGTTGAAATCATTTCCACGCATTATTATAATGATATATAAAATGAGTTGTATTTTCAAAGCGTCTGGATTTTCTATGGGATTTATCATCAAATATTTATGGTATAAGGGTAATTAACTAGAGGTCAACACACATTTAAAAAATGTACTTTCCCATAGCTTAGGAATATGGGCAACAAAACCATAGTGGAAACAAGGAAACAAGAGTATCTGTAAATAAAATTTCCATAAATGGTAGGTAACCATAATTGATGACTTTTCAAATAAAATTTTATGAGAAAAGCCTCCGATGTAAGGTTTAGTGAACTATAACATTTTTCTCAAGAAAAATCTGTAAATTATTAATAAATAAAATTAATTAACAAAGCTTGGAAAGCTAGTGTCAGATTTTCTTGAATTTCATAGATGATTCCTGACAACTGCAGTTTCTAAAAAATATTTAACTCTACAAAATGTTTCTACATTCCAGCTCAATGTCTACATGTCAGAACTGAACAAATTCTTACATGCCTTTAATAATTACTAAACATTTCCCACCATTTTTATTATTTGATTCGTATAAATTCTAAATAATTCTCACTATTTATTTCTGAAACAATTCCTGTAAAATATCTTGAATTTTTCCAATATTATATCAGTTTCTTAAATAATACATTAAAACTTCCGACAAATCCAAAACTATCTGCTTCTTCTTTTTCTTTTTCTTAACTTCTGAATACGCCTGCGACCTGCTCCTTCGCCTTGACTCAGTGGTGTCCTTCCATCTCTTCTTCGGTCTGTCCATGCTCCTCCTGCCTCTAGATCGCTCAAAGATCTCGTTATTTTCCACAACTAATAAATAATTCTGCGCCAGTGTGCTCTAGTGGTTAGAGCACTGGGCTTCGATGCGGAAGAGATAAACCCCCCGATTCTATGGCTTGCGGGCGGCCTACCCAGTTGCTTTAAATAATCGGTTACCTGCGTTCGAATCAACAAGGGGTAATAATGCGGTTGTCTGTGTGTGATGCCCACCATACCACCACGTGTCATTAATTTAGCACGCGACAACCGGGTATGAGAGCAAGGATACGGGAGCTCTGACCTTCCGCCTTACAGGCCAAACCCCTTCATAGGGTGTACAGCCTCACCATTATTATTATTATTATTCTATAAATAATTCTAAAAACGTTTAACTTCTAAACAATTTCAATTATCGGCAGCTTCTTAAAACTGCATTAAGATTTAAAATAACCCCTCTCCATTATCTAATCTTTTACTAATTAACTAAGCTCGACTCGAAGTTTTCTAGAAATTTTTGCAAGTTACATTGTGTTAAAATTTAAGAGTTCTTGGGTAGTAGATACATGGTGGAAACAAAAATTAACGAAAGAGAAGAATTCCGTATATTCCAAAATTTGTTAATTCTGATAAAGGACTTGAACTTGAGGTTAAGTGTTACGGTTATGTTTGTTAACTCAGGAAAAATGTGCATGTTATCAGTGATTTCCACCAATTTGCGTAGAAACGTCTGATAGAATTCCTTGAATTTCTTAAATAATTCCTAAAAACTACGATTCTTATGGATTATTGAACGTTTGTACTTATAAAATGCCTCTGATGACTGGTTGTTTAAGTCAAAAATAGCCTCTTAACACAATTGCTTTCAATGCATATGCTTTTATTATTTAGATTAGCGTAGCTTATATGCGTGTAATTTTTCTGTAAGCACAATTGGTGTTGATCATTATTGTCTGTAACGCTCCACTAAAAACAGTTTTGTTTAAGAATTCTCCTAGAATATTTAAACAAATGTTGTGAGTTTGGTCTGTGAGTTTAAATTAGTGCGGTATTAACGTAAGATCAAAATATAACAAAGAAACATTTAACTGACAGCAACAGATTTGCGCTGATATTATCTTTCCAGATACGGAAATGCGGAATTTGGCATTTATAAACTAATTTCTGTCAAATGATATAGATTGTAGTCACTTGGGGGTTAATATGATTAATTTAAATAAATTTTTAAAACAATTAGAAACCCCAATTCGCGCAATATCACTATTATATGTAATAATGACATCGCGCAACGAATAGTCGAAATGGGTTTATCTAATGAAGCGCCTAGATTTCACACTGAAAATCCGATATCGACTCCCGGGCGATACCATTTTTTATTTTATATATTTAAATCTAGTTTTCTGTTAATAATAGCTATATTAACAATTTCTTTTTGCCTAATAATGTTAATTTAGTAAAAGTAATACTGCTTTATTATTCACCAGTGGTTCGTTAAAGCCTATGTTTAGTATTAATGAATAAAATAAAAACTATATTGGTAAACGAATTGTTAATACCGCTAATAGTAACAAAAAAGGGTTAATATAAAAATGTTAAAAAAATTGTCCGTGTTCGGAAATCGGAACGGAACCTGTCGCGTGGCAATCTGATGCTCCAATGTATAGCTTCTTAATGAGAAATGTCATTAGGTCGTATATTAGTGGTACAAAGCGAACTGGATTCTTTATTTATTTTAAAAATAATATAAACTAAACAAACTAACGAAATAGCCAAAAAATATTTTTGATGGTGCCTATACATAACGGGTGTTACCTATTGCAGGTTGTCTAGCAATAATTTTTCTTATATTTCAAATAACCGAGACATCAAATTGATTCGCCTTAGCAGACTCACCCTGTATACAACCAATATAGCACGTTATTCATAAAATTTCACTTTAGGGAAATGATCATCGTCTTTCATGTCAAAAATTCCCACTTCCTGTTTTAACACATCGCCGGACCCCGAAGCAAGCGTCGCCAAAATAATTAGCCACGGATATGAGCTAAAGTATTTCCATTATATCTTAGCGTTAGTTCCACCCACATCATGCGTAACCACCAATCGCAGAAAGTAGAATCTCAACAACCCTGATCTAATTTAAACTTGTTGCTATTTTATCTTAACCTTAAACGATTTTTTTAATTTGATTGAAACATATTTAAGTATAAAACTTGTAATGTATTTGTATACTTTATTAAATTGAAAGCATTGCATACATACAAGGAATTTTTCTTTTTAGTCTACATTGCCTATGTATACTTCTAAAAAGAACGCTTGAATTACGTCTATTATGTAGGCAAACGTAACTGTAGTTGTGAATTATTTTAGTATGAAGGTTATATATGATGTAGTGTTTATATTAAATAAGTAAATCAAAATGAGTTGAACAACAACGACGGTTATTATTATTGTAAAACATTAAATATCAATAACAGAAAACGGCGATTAAAATAAAAACAACAGTTACAACAAGTATTCGAAATGGCCACTTTCTACTTCTAAACAATAACCTAAACGGTGTTGAAAAGCACGCACAGCATTCGCAAGAGAGTCAGGATTCAAGCTATTGCATTCGGTACGCATGCCATCTTTTAATTCATCAATACTTTGTATTCAAATATTTGTATAAACTTTTGATTTCAGGTATCGCCAAGCAAAGAAGTGATTGGGCCTCAAATCTGCAGAACGTGAGGGCCACGGTACGGGACCGAATCTTCCGACCCAACGTCCTGGAAACCTGTCATTCAGAACGTTTCTTATAGCATTCGTGGAATGC
>JABXWE010019553.1:0-24386 GCA_014611495.1 Limonius californicus | reverse complement strand
AGATCTCGCTCTTTCAAATACAATAAAATACAATAGCCCTTCAGATATTTAATTCCTTTTATTAGTTCGTCCATTATCATATTAAATGTAAATAATGTAAAATGTAATACCTTAACAACGTCTTCTACTCTTACCCTATCAAAGACCTTCTGCAGATCGATAAAGCACATATATGCCGTTCTATTCAATTCAAGCGCTTTATCTATTATTTGTCTCACTACAAATATTGCAGCAACACAAGAACTTCGTTTGCAAAACCCTTCTTGTTTTTCTTGTAGTTCTGTTATTGCATTTAATTTATTAGTAAGTAAGTCTCTTAGTTGTTAATTTTAATGTTGTGTTTAATAGATTTATCCCTCTGTAATTTTCGGGGTTTGCTTTATCTCCTTTTCTGAACATGGTAATTAAAATACTAGTTCTAGTGGTATTGTCTGTGTTTCTATAATCTTACTTAACAATTCCGTAATTTGCGTTGGTAGAACTGGGCCGCCATATTTCAATAACCCGTTTGCTATATTATCTTCTCCCGTGGACTTTCTATTCGGCAGCCCTTTAATTGCCTCTCTTACTTCTTCTTGTGTAATTTCAACAGGTGTTTCATTTATCTCAAACTGTGATTCTTCCATATTCCCATTTGGGCTATCATCAGCTCCAAAGAGATGGGCAAATTTGTTACAGGTTCAATTTTTGTTCCGGAGTCAGAAGCCTTAAAATCCACCGCGCTGGCACCTTACTCAAGCCTAATTTATATTGTAAAATGATAATGACGCTTCCCTCAGAACTTACTATTTCTGAAAATATAGTTGCAACTTTCAAACATCGATCATCATCCAGTATCACAGCCTCAACTTTCTGGTACATTTCTTCATTAGTCGCATCTGAAGGTTTGCCTGATCTTGATCTTCAACGAATTCCCGTCCATAACAAAATTGTGTACACCAAACTTTAACTTTGTGGTAAGACGGAGCTTCCTCTCCGTAGACCGCCGTAATCCTTTCGTAGATAATTTTTGGCCCGTTCGCTTCTTTAGTTAAGAATTTTATTACACTTCGGAGTTCAAGTTACAACTACAACATTCATTTTTAATACAACTAAACACAATATTTTTGAAACGGGTGGCAGATCTGAACAGAATTGCATATACAACTGTTAAAAACATGTGAAAATATAGCATTAATAGCATATACCGGTCAGGCATTGTTTTTATGGCTTGATACATATTTGAGTTCCCCACATATTATTGTTATAATTATTTCGGTTATCAATAAAGCTCTGTTGTCGCTAATCGCATATTGATTCTGTTATTGTGCACATGTTTGCAATTTAAACATTGTAATAAGGAGAAAATGGCATATAACAGTTAGACATTCCAGACGTAGTATAGAAAAATAGAAGAAACAAATATCTACTTTTGTTTGATCCATATTTAGGAGAAATATCGAATATAAATGGTAATGGAAAGAATCTAGCAACTGGTTTAAAGATGTTGTAATTTTTAAGAGATCTACATCTATTTGATATTTTTGAAATATATCTAGATACATATTTAGATCATCAATTAAAGGATCTTTCTCCACACTACCCTTTTTCTCTGTGATTAGCATCAATAACTAAATAGGATTTTACTGTCAACCATCATAGCTATACCGAAAAAAAGTAAAAGGTAATTCCTCGCAGAATGCAACAAATAAAAAAGAGAGTTGCGGTTAAATGGTATATCATTCGACAAACTACTGTTTCCTCAATAACTTTAACGATTTAGGGAATATGTGTGTTTGATTCCAATCTTTAGTAGGTAGATCATACAAATATAGATATTAAAAATAATATAGTTAAATAAATGAAAATTTATATCTGTAGTTTCTTTACGGAAAATAATAAATGGACAAAAAACTATTAGGATCTCAAATATTTACTTTAGATCGATTTAAATTTGGATAGCGCGTTTATAAAACCTTGAAATTTGGTTATCAGAAGTCTAAAAAATCGGATATTTTTGCAAACGAGTTCAATTAATATCTGTTATCATTTGCAAATGGAGTTGATTCTAGAAAAACATTTTTCAGGATTCGAGTTTGTTATTTTTTCCCCAAGCGAATTGGGAATCTGTCACAGTCTTTCATGGCGCAAAATACACGTAGCCTGAATATTTCATTGGAAACAGACCTAGGATTGAATACTGATTTGTAGGTTCTCCGGAATCGTTCGGAAATAATAAATGATAACAAATGTCGATGTCGCGAAACCAGAATAATGTACGCGTTGTTCCAACATATTAGGTAACCTGGGAAAACCCCGACAATTCCGATAATATATGGGAAACGGTGCATCAACCTTTAAATTCCAAATACTTAACGGTGCATGCGAGTAATGCACCGTCCTTTCAGTATTCTTGCTGGAAAACCAACAGTAAATCAAGTTACTATTCAATATTATTTCCAGTTTGCACTTGTAACTTTTCCAGGCACAAAGATTTTAAACCTTTTGCTTGCGACAACTCAATTTATACGAACAATTCTGTGGGTCCAAAATGAAGTTGTACGGGCTGATTATTTTTCTACTTATGTGTATTCGGTGTTACCTCTGGAGAATTAGTAATCGGGTTTCGTAATAATTTTAAAATTATTCACTTGAATTAGTTAAATTTTCTGGTGTTCAATTTACAAGCGATTAAAGGCGGAAGCGCCTGGAAGCCGAAACGGGAAGAGGAAGCCAGATTTACATATTCGATCAGAAGTAGATCACGTGTATATTAATGTTTGGTTTGTAAGCACGATTAATGCTTACAAATTAGCGTAGTTTCTGAAGGAACGCAAAAATAAATTTTCCGCTAGGCAAGCTCTCTACAAACTTCGGAGCACATAAATTGACCGTACGTGTGTAAGTTATAGTTATAAGGGTTAGCTTCGTAAATATATAGCATATAACATAAATAAAGGGTAAGTTTGCCGCCCCACAACTAATTCTACAATCGTTATTTGTTATGGTACGTTTATGATAAATTACAATAATTATATAAGCTGTAATTTCCATATAACAGAATTTGTTTACACTCTTAAAGCATATAGTATATAATCGGATGTTATGTTCATTTAAATTTTGCCGCTCCATTTGAATTAGAGTCACAGTCTAATTGCCGCTTCATAGGAATTAAAAACGTTATTTTAATTGCCATTTTTATGTTTATTACAAATTTTACTATTTTGAAATATTTAATTTATGACAAGGCCACTTTCGCTTGACATGCTTGTTAGCGGTGGCTGAAAACATTTCCAGGAATTCCTTTGTTAGCAGTGCTAGCTTTTAAATATTGCTTCCCTAATTTTTCTCGGAAGATGCACGTGTCAATTTCGTTCTAGTGTTTCGTAATATGTTGCAATATTTTGGGCGAATTCAGGTCGCGTCTTCGATGATTCCGGTCGCCCGTACGGGACCATAACGAAAGTCAGCCTTCCAGCTTCGTTGATTGCGGCCGTTCGAGTCCATCTACGAGGGCCGTTACAAAATTAAGAAGTCAGTAGGAAATAATCTTTGGGCCCAGACGGACGTTTTAGGAAAATCGGGTTATTCGCGGCTCCTGCTGTATTGAGTTCTATCGTATCGTAGATTGCTGTAGGCAACTATTATCTCGACCAAGTCGGATCTAAATAAAAACTAGCAGTGTAAAGCCTTGGTGTACGGACAATTGAGTGCAATTCTTCCTTCGATCTCAGATCGGATATAAGCGTATTAAACCCGTGAAGGTATGATTGTTAGAGTTGTGGGTTGTGTTGCAATCGCTGAAATTCCCGTCGCCCTCAACGTCAACCGACCCCGTTTTAAATAATCTAATTCCCAGGGGCGTACCAACCAATGTTTCGTCCTAAAGTTTCCTGAAGAAAACGTCTACCTTTTTCCCGGACCTGAAAATACCACCCCAGACTGTACCTGCATGTGGAAAATACTTCGACATTGTGCCTGTCTCCGTCTCGCTGTTCCATAGTCAAGGTAAAGACCTAAGTTTTTTTTGTGCTGTGAATAAGAACCCTTTGTCGCGTCAGCTTGCAAAATTTTAAGGGATTGAACCTTTTTTATGTAACAAGAGGCGACCTGAAGTCGCCGACTGTCCTTTTTTTGTGTACTACAAAGTACAGAGTAATTTTTTTATATATACTGTGTCATTCCTGTAAGCTCCGGCGTCACTGGCCACGTAGTTGTTTGGAAAATGTAAATGACGTACGCCAGCGGCGGCGAGTTTTTTTTCCATGAACGTTCAAATCAATCGCTTGTATTATAGAACTATAAAAACGCCATTTGCCGTCATTTTTGTATCATCATTTCCAATAATCTAATTACATGTGTTTTAAAATTTACTGCCTCTTTTATTATTGTGCATTCTGTATTTGTGTGTGTAGGAATTTTGCAAGCTTTATAAACAGGAGGGAGGCACAATAAAGGTGAGTCCGATTCCCGTAAGCTGCTGGCTTCTCGGTCTTCCACGAGGACCTATTATCAGCTGTATTTGTGAACTCTCCCTACTCCTCTGAGCTAAACTGTATGCTTTTTCCACCTATCCTGTTGCGGGTCGACTAACAAGCTCGTTTGGTCCGTAACACGGATTAAGACAAATATTAAAATATTATACATCTACAGCCTATGAAATTTCCACACATTTTCACAGGTTTTGATAGGAATGTTTGTTTCGTTAAAGATAATCACGAGTGCGCAGCACGAGTGGTAACTGTTGCAGCAACGAATACGACATATCTAAGAGCGAACTGCAAAATATATTCTAACCTACGATTACATCGACCACGAGATTTTATAAAACAAATTAAAAATTAAATTACAATTACGCAAGTAAAGATCTTTTGAGTTGTTAAGGAAATCCGTTGAATGAATGCCAACAAAAACTAAATTTAAGTTGCTATGATTACGAAAGGAGGAACACCTGACGTGTTGTCTTATCAGTGAAACATAATTCTGTTTGGTTGAAAGCCCAAAAATATATTTTCCTAACTGATCATTGAGATATGAGTGACATGTTTTTGGTACCACAAGAGGTTTGAATTGAGAGATTTGTTTAGGAAAATTGTTTGGTGTGCTAAAAGTACAAGTACAAGTACAATTTGAGCGGATGAGAAAAACTTTCCGATAATTGGCAGATGAAAATTCAGTGAAGCTAAGAATATTTTACTTCAAAATAAAATCAGTTATTTATTCTATTAATTTATAATCAAATTATTATAATTTTACTTACTTTGTTTGTCGTGGTTTATTAAGGTAACTATGTAAATATGAGCGTAACTAACGCATTGCCTATATTACAGTAGCAAACAACAATGATTTATCCGTTTTAGCCGGATAAGATCTAATCGCTGTAAAACCGTGTAGTTTTTTCATTGGCTGTAATGTGTATAAATAAAATTTTCGAGGATCACGAAAGGTTTCGTTTTATGAAAACAAATTTCTATAGTAAACAATAAATGTGTTTATTGATTGAATAGGAGCGAGTAACAATTTAAAATTGCGACAGGAAGGTGGAGCGGTTTTATTTAATGTTATTTTCTTAAAGCAATCAATAGTCACTAAAAAGGGTTTATCATGCAAGAAACTTAATTCGAAACTATATTTGATAAGTTAATTTAAGAAATTAAATTATTTATTACATAAATTCCTGTCATCATCATCATCAACATAATTATTTGATTTTATTTTTTGCTATAACTCTTACAGTTTTGTAATTTTCCGGTCGTCTCCTAGATGAACGTAAATAAAGAAATCTAACTACTGTACTACTAAAATATCTATTTAGTAGTACAGTAGTTAGATTTCTACTTATATTGGGGCAAACCGGAAAATAGACAACTTTATATTCGAATTGAATTATCATTCATAATAGCACAAGAGCTGTAATTTTCCGCCCAAGAGTTGATGCTTTTACAAAACTGTATTGTTTAGCAACTTTTGGAGGGAAATTGTCACAAACGAGCTTTAGGTGAATGATTTTTGACCAATTTCCTAAGGAAAATTATTCGAAATCAATAAGTTTGAATATGAAGAGCCATCAAATATTGTCTGGATAGAATTAAATCTCACATGGTATTCATTTTGACTATTACTATTACACGAAAGAATGGAATATTTATGTGTTTGCATATCGAACGTGTTTGGTTCTGTTACAGTTTGGCATCTAACACGATTCTTAAATGTTATTATAGAAAAAGAAAATGGCCAGGTCGAGGTCATGCTCCTGAGGAAACTGGCGCAAATGGAAGTCTTATATAATGGGATCAAAGGTAGGTAAATCACGTGGTTAGGTACCAATCGTCAAAATTGTACATTTTTTAAGTTATGTTATTTAAACCCCGGAATTAAACACTTCTAATCTCAAGAAAGTATTTTTGTATTAAGGGACTACTAAAGTTACTAACAATAGGTAAAAATTAGAGTTTTCTGTTGTCACTGTAGCTACGTCAATAAGCGACTTTTCCACTTGCGGCTTTTAATAACTAGTAGACAACATGTCCAAGATTGAAATAAAGTCAAAAACTATCGAAAAAGCCATAAGATGTGCTAAGAAATTTCCAAAATTCGTACAAAAATACGGCACAATTAATCTACTTTTACCACATATGTGGAATTAATTTAGCGATTTTTTTACCTAATTACAAACTACCATCCTTTGAGAATATAATGCACACAACCCCAATCTCAAAATTTATCTCAATCACAACTACGTGAAGATCCTGTTACCAATTTGTTTCAGCGTGTATTATACGTATTGTCTTTCACATTGGCTGCAGTTCATTTTCCAGCTCTCAGCTAGACAACCCTAATCCTTCTGGCGGACAGATAAACGAATATAATGGTTTGTCGATGCAAGAAGTTATTTGGAATTTTTGGTTGTAACATCGCTTTAGAATCGCCTCCTACATAAATATAGAGAATTAAAATAAATTATGAAATAAAACAATTACATTTTGTTCATTGATCTTCGTATGTTTAGGTACATATATTCAGCATCAGGCTCATTAACTGTTATATTTTGATAGTGCCATAAAGTAGAAGATTTAATTACTTGCACTGCTTGCACTGCGAAATAGAAACTGAAATGTATCATGGTAACCTTATAGTTAGTGGCGTAAAATGGAACCGGTGCAAATCGAAAACCAGCTTTAGTCGCTTAAAAATACGAAATATATTAATTGTGGTTAGAAAGTTAGCCTAAGAAGCAGTTTGCTTTAGAAAATTTACTATTGAAAATTTTTTTCTCTAAAATCTGCGAGTTGGATTAGTTAGAACCCCGAGTGTATAGTCTAAATTAGATTTATGAAATAAATCTAGAACGTACTTGCATCGACTTTCGCATATTCAGCTGGGAAACGTTCCTCACATTTTTCAAGAACACCAAACATTTTTTAATAAAAATTCTTCTCAATATAATAAAATAAAACTTACCCCTCTTAATGGACAGAAATATCGCCAAGGAAATTAAAAAGCCTTGTAGTTCGCTAATTGGAATTCCGCTACTGTGGTCATAAGGCTCTTAAAATTTATGCGGTTTTAAAACTTTTTAATTAAAACCTTAGGTGAGAATGATCCTACTTCTAAGTAGTTTTAGTTACTGAAATTAAGTTATTTCCAACTATCATCCTAGGATAAGACATTTTTACATTAAAACTCCAGTAGTTTTCTTTTCACGGTGAATGTAAAGTGGAATTAGCAAAAAATTTGCTTTCTAAATATATCCGAACTGACTGACCTTTTCCTTTTATACATAAAGCGATCCATTAGGGCTTTAGCAACTTTGCAGCAAATATTTATTCGTAATAAATCCTTTGATAACTCAAATGTGTGTCTGGCCCAGCCTCGTCTCCCCAATTTAGATTGGGCTATAATTTCCTAATTATATAAAGTTTATTGAACTAATTAATTAATTTTACGAAGGCGATTAGTAAATTGTGTTTAATTATCACTTTGTAATGCAAAGATTTGATGCGACAATAAAATTAAAAGGTATGTCGTAAACGTGACACTCGGTCTTAATGAACTAAATATAATTAAATAAATTCCGGCAATCAAGTAAGTGTAAGTTAAAGTGTTTAAATTCGTTCGATAGGAATTTAATTCGTGTCTCTAATATAGTCAGATGCAATTTAAATCGAATAAAACCTCCAATCGCGTTTCCCCGGCAGCCATTCTATTTTTCTGCAAGCACGAGGAAAGCTAGTATTTGCAGTTGCTTATTTAGCTGGCGTTAAATTTAATTTTTACATCCGCTGGCTGTGCTCGCTCTCATTCGATTATAATTAAGAGCAGAAAGAAAAATATTAAAACGGCCAGAATACAGGCGGTTATGAATTTCGGCCCATAGGTTTATTTAAACTTTTAAACAAGTAATTTGGCAAGATAAATTGCCGCTTCGGTGCCGAAGGACGAACCGACAGTGGATCAGAACCGAAACTTTTTTAACTGATTAAACGCAGCAAGTTTTCGACTGCAATAAATTCATTTGGAGATATTTAATTATGGAGAATTTGACTAATTCTCGAAAAGTTTTTGATATACTGTCTTGTTTGTTTATAAGCTTACGGAAATTAATCTGTACTCCGCAAGAATGAGCTCCTAGGGAGGATTAGGGCCGAAATTAGGAACTTCAACACTTTCAAACTTTAAAAATTAATGTTACTCCAAATGCGAATTTCCTGCGGCTTTTATTACTCCCAAATTTTGATTGATAATGACGTTGATACATTTTGGAAGGTTTATGGGCTAATTTAGGGTAGCGATTGATTAATTATGTAAGTAACTCTTATTAACAACAAAAATAATATACAAATGGCACATATTATTCTTCTTTTGGAATTAAGTAATTAAATTGTAGTTCGTTTGAAAATGGGGTGGAGAAACTTAGGCAACCAATCATACAGATGTCTTAGTTACCTAGAATAGATTATAACTTTTGTTTTTAATAAATACTAATCGAAGAAGCAGTTATTCCGTAGAAGTTATTTTGTCCTTTTTTATATTACAGGTTATGTTGGTTATTAAGGTTATGTAGCTCGTTATTTAAAAGAAATATTATACATTACGAAATTGGGCTTCAAACTAAATGTACGAAGAACATTAACAGAACATATATTAAACCAATATTACAATTTATTAGAGAAATACATTTAACGAGAAAAGTTAACTGTAAGGTAATAGGGAGAAGTCTTACAGTTTGCATTTAGATGCAACAATTTAACAGAAAAGTAACGAAATATCACTAGCTTAAAAGTTGTTAACCAACTTCTACTTAAAGATTGGAAATAGCAAACTATTTCAGTGAGACATCTATAAATGAACATCAAACTCTTACTAAATGTTCTATAATGTTGTATTATATGAAAAGCCAATTAAAACATAACAAAACATGTTGAGAACTTCAGACATTGGACAAGACTACGCAAAACTAAGGCTGAGAGCAGCTTTGTAACTTCTTCTAAAAATGGAAGTCGGTTAAATATGATAGTTGAGTTCGAAGATGTTAAAACTCTCAGGGTACATGATGTCAAAGACTGCCCACCCTCCTTCTATGGAACTTGGTAGTAAGTGAACTTCTACAGATACTCAATGATGAAGAATTCTACGCCCAAGGTTACGAGGATGACATAGTCATCCTCATAAACACCCAGCTATCATGGAAAACCTCATGTATAGGGCGCTAAACATTACTCATAGGTGGTGCGAAAGGGAAAACAATAATACTCTTCACCAAGAGGCATTTGACACTCTGACAATCTTTGGTGAAAGAGTTCAGATTAGCCAGGAGATCAAATATCTGGACATCACCTTCGATGCAAAACTGAACTAGAAAATACACCCGAATAACATCACAAACAAAGCGAAAATGGCTGTTATAATGGGCAGACGCATGTTTGGTAAAACAAGGGGACTGAAACCAAAGGTCTAATGGCGGTAGTTAGACCCATGATAGTTTATGGCACCCTAGTGTGGTGGTCTAAAGTTAAGCAAAAAACAAGCATCACCAAACTAACCAGGATACAGAGACCGACCAGTTTCCGTATATGTGGAGTCATGAACGGCACTTAAACTGCATCTATGAAAACCCTTCTGGGACTAATCCCTTTAGATATATATAAAAGGGGAAGCCTGGATTGGAGCACATAGAATGTAATCCACCGGCAACTGGCACACCAGCCAGAAACGATATGGACACAAACGAATACAGGAGGTAGTAGAAGGTAACCCCATCCTTCAAATGGGTACCGACTATATCCTTCCAGAGTATTTCTTTGACAAACCATTCACTGTGACATACAATCGCAATGACTGGGCCCAAAGGAACCCCACCTCAGCTGTCAAGGGAGCTAGTCTGGTGTACAGAAGGAATATATGGCCAAAGACCAAAGCAGAACATTAGTGTACCCCTGGGAAATAAGGCCATAGTTTTTCAAGCTGAAATCCTTATAATAATGCAATGTATCCAGAAAAATGCAAAACGCGGGCATACCATTACACTTGTATAAGTATATAATATGTAGATTAAGTATTTCATGTCTTTAGACTTAAGTTGTTATTTTCCTAACATAGATTTGTAAGAGAACAATACATTAACTAACACATTAGTTCTAAGACAAACAACTTTCAATACTAGAACTTTCTCTCATATTTCAACTTTTCCAACCTTCTAAAGATTGCTTTAGATTACAAAGAGTGCAGTTCATAAAATTCATATTCATTCATTCTTTCGTCAACGACGGCTGTAGGTCTGGCCAATTTTGTAACAAATAATAAATGTTAAGTATTAAATATACACTGTATTCTTCGTAAAACCAACCAATTAAGATTTCTCCCCTCCTACACACGACAAGCATCACTCATCCTAGTGTGAGAAGAACGTAGTTAAGCTCATATGGGTGCCAGGACACACACGGGTAGAGGGAAACGAAAAAGCAGATTCCCTCGCGAAAACCAGTGCATCCACCCCGTTTATCGGGCCAGAACCTGTATTCGGTATCCTTTAACAAAGCATCCGAACAACAGTAAAAATGTGGACCATTATGCAACACATTTCTCGCTGGGAAGCAGTACAGGGATAAAAACAGGAAAGCAAATACTTGGAACGGCTTCTCGCAGATTAACAACTGACGTCCTCCATCTAGGACGAATTCAGATTAGACGGTTGGTAAAACTTATAATCTGCGAAAACACCTTCACAAAATCGGTGTATACAGAGGAGACGCACTCTGTAGACTATGTGACGAAGAGGAGGAAACAGCCTCACGTATAATTTTCGACTGTCCAACACTTTACCGCAAGAGACAGCAACTGTTCGGGGGAACACTTCGTGAAACAACCTGCACACATGAAAACCTCATAAACATAACCTGCAACTCGCTCAGGTCATAGATCTACTTTGAAAGGACCGGGGGCGCACAAAAGACCATAGAGTCGAAGTGCAAACTGGGCTAACTAACCCACTTCAAAACCCTGCTATTAATCAATCAATCAATCAATCGAAGCAGACTGTCGACTCCAAACCAGGGTGACAATGGTGTCCCAGGACACCAACCGCGTTTATAAATATTTTCGATTAGTTTAAGCTTGAATTTATAATTGTTTGGCAAAGCTTTGTGGAATTAGAATAGTGCAGTTTGTGCCATATGGACGCTACAATTTTACAAAGAATAAAATGGCTAATGTGCATTATTTTCGGTAAATATTGCGACATTTCATTTTCACGTTATCGCTGTGATAATTAAATCACAAAAATCGTCAGCCATTAAAGGTATAAAATTTGTAATATTAATAATTATTGTGTTATGTTTCTCATTAGAGAGCTATTCTATAAATATCTACTATTTACAATGTAATTAAAAGATCTTAAAAGAAAGTAAGGGATTACAATGACTTACAGAAGCCGGTTATTACTAAAAGCATTACAGTAATTGCAAATCCTGGAGCTGTTTAAACTTTAGTGACTATGACTTTTATAATTGCAGTTATACTTAAAAGTGTACCATAGCATGGAACTTTAGGCGCAAAGCAGAAATTATGTGAAAATCATTTTTTGGTCAAAGTTAGTAGAAGCGCAGAGGAAAAATGCTTTGCGCGTGCTATTTTATGCTGCTTATCTGTATGTTAAACAGTTTGTACACGGCTGGATGTTATCTGTAATTCCGTAAAATTCTTCAAATGATGATATAAAACTACATCATGTCGAGCCGCAAACAGGCTTTCTTCCTTTAATAATACAGCATACAGAGACGACTTTAAGTTTTTTTTAAGTACTCTAGAACTTTTCTATGTTACTTAATACAAATTACAATCAGCCCTTAGAGAACTACCTTCACGGGTATTAAACTGCAATCCCATTTTGAAGGCTTATGCTGTGTTCCTGTTAGCTTTGAAATATTTAATCTATGCTTCAAGAAGACTGTTGGTAAATTTGTTTATATCTTCATATAAATAAGTACACTAAATACAAGTGACGTCGGGTGCTGCATAACATGATTTCTATAGAGCAGAATGCTTATGTTTTTCTTGGTGCTAAGCAGTTTCCATTATTTTAATCGGCATTTTTATAACATGCCTTTTTTATAAGCACACCATTAGCTCCCTGTTCCCATTTTGCCCCAACCTACCATAGCGTAAATAGTTGCAGGCTTTTCATGAACACCCTGTATATTTTTATAAGCAAAATAAGCATAAATTTAACCGCAAGGTTGTTGTTTTCATTTCAATTCACGTAACCAAGCTGCGTTTCGGCAATCAAGTGTTCATTTTTAAACCCAAAGTTTGACTGCTTGGCATATAAAAAATAACCATTTTTTAAAGGTCTTTAAGTTGAACCTCCAATTGCAAGACACACTTTCGTATCTTAGAAGCTCTCGGAATAAGTACGAAACCATGTAACTTGAATATTTAAAATTTAACCTAATGGAAACTTTGCGTTATATATTAATTTAATTATTTATCGAAGTTTTACGTAAGGGCGTCGACCTCAAAAAACGCTACTTTCCAAGAAAAACGGGATGGACTGGCTTTCAAGCTAGCGCCTAGCTATAGCCTGATCAAGCGCGCACTAATATTAATTAATCTGATCTTTTAACACCGTTCAACTTGAGTGCATTTTTGTAATATAAAATTCTCGTTGTTCTCGGAGTTTATTGTACTGTTAGCTACTTGGTGAAATCAACCTTAATGTGTAGCCTTGATGCATACATAATGCATACATAATGGAATAACATGTAGGTATGGGGGGGTTGGGGGTTGTCGAGTAACCATTCCAAATGGCAATATATTATATTCAGCTACAGCTGATCTACCTATACAAATCCTTAGCCCTGAAGAACCAACGTATTATCCATGGAGATTAGACCATCAGCCAGATATTTTAGACATATGTCTGCAGTACCGAATTTCGAGGCCTATGTTTCAGCAGGTATTGACAGAATTGGATTCAGATCACTTTGATTGCAATGATTACGTTCAACAAGCAACCATCGTTAACGCTAACTATACCGAGGGTAATCAGGACCAGTCCATTGGAAAACATTTAAATTCCACATCAACAAAGATCTTGTACCATTTCAAAATCTAGACAGCACCGAAGGCATCGATAGTGCCGTCACACATCTTACAATATTGATCCAATAAGCAGCACGATTAGATATACTTGAGACCAGCTGCAAAGTAGTAAATCATCAAGCATTACCACTATATATCCAAAATTTAATATGACAGAAACACCAAACCAGAAGATTGTGGCATCGAACCCGTCAACCTCAGCTGCAATTATCTCTTACACAACTAACGCGGCAAGTTAAATGCGAAATTGAAAACCACAAAATCACATCCTGCAGGCGATACATAGGAGAACTAGAAACGGGCGATCCGACAATGTGCAGAGCAGTCAATCGCATTACCAACCACAAACCAACAATACCTATCCTAAGAGTAACCAATTATATTCTAGCGATAACAAAAAATGCGATGCTCTAAGCAATCACCTAGAAGGGGTATTAACTGTTAAAACCAGCAACGAAAACATTGATTTCACAAATTCTATAGATCAAAGTATAACTCAACACCTCCCATTAAACACAACTAACGCTCAAACTACAACACCAGAAGAAATAATATCAATAATCCAGCACCTAGCTAATAAAAAAGCTCTTGGCCCAGATATGATAACAAACACAATTCCTAAAAACCTCCCACCTAAATGCTTGTCATACCTGACCTCTCTATTTAATGCCTGCCTATTTATTGGTTATTTCCGTAAGAATTGGAAATACGCACATGTTCTGCACTTTCATAAACCCGGAAAATGTAAAAGCAACCCAACATCGTATCGTCCCATAAGCCTTCTCTGTACTCTAGCGAAGCTACTTAAAAAAATTATCTACAGCGGTGTTAATGTTTATATATCTCAGCACTTCATACTTCCACCATTCCAGTTTGGCTATAGACCCAAATTCTCAGCAGTACATCAGCTTGTCAGAATCAACAAAATTATCACGAAAGGCTTTGAGGGCAAACAATACACTACTGTATTGTTCTTAGATCTTCCACAGGCCTTCGATAGAGTTTGGCACAACGGGCTCCTTCATAAAATGTTCCAGCTGGAAATCCCTGACTATATCATCAACTTAATTTCAAGTTTCCTTAGTGGAAGAACGTTTGCAAGCAAAGTAAATGCAACTATCTCAGAAACAAAGGATATTAAAGCAGGGGTCCCTCAAGGATCTGTCCTGGCCCTGTGTTAAATAATATATAAATTCAACAATCCTAACCCGGTTGTTATAAATGGAAATCCAATTCCATGGGGCCTAAAGAGCAGTAAAATACCTGGGAGTAAACTTGGACCAAAGATTGATATGGGGAATTCATATTAACACTAAAATTAATGACTACCATAACAAGATGAGACTTTTCTATCCTATATTGAACAGAAACACTCCACTGAAAATAGAATGCACCATGTTAATATGTAAATCTATTTTACGAGCGGCCGTCATATATGCCTATGTTGTGTGGGGAACTGCGTCGAATACTCACATAAACAAACTACAGGTAGTACAAAATAAATTCCTCAGGCTGGCAACAAATGCATCATGGTTTATACGCAACGACCAATTACACTACGAATTTAACATAACTCACGTCAGAGACTTTATCAAAAGGCACCACTAAAAAAATTTTCAACAACCTAGGGACTTGCCCAGCTTTCGATCACTACATGATAGGACAGCGATCTAACAACCTTCGCCTAAAACCAAGGCTACTTCAAGACAGTGACTAATACACTGATCTCACCAATTTTAATTAACCAGTTAATGCCTTTAACTCTGTCTTGTTATTAGGTTATCAGTTATGTCATGAAAACTTAGTTTAATCTTTACTGGGTATGGCCCTAGTGTGCCGATCCGGTGTAATTAAATAAATTTAAAAAAATTCAAGCTTCTCCTATTGATATTTCTATAGAAATTATCATTAAATTTGCAAGCCATTCCTAAGTTTCCGAAGATCGTAAATAATTCTTTACGAGCTTCAATTTACTGAAACATCTCTCATGAAGCTGAGGAATTGTTAAAAAAATTCTATCGCTATCTCCATGTTTGGGTAGCTTGCCACTAAACCGAAATCGTGAATTATCTGCACTATCTCTAGATGTGACATTTTATCAACCTTTTCACTTAATGATTGCTAATGTGCCTTACTACTATTGAAGCTAATTCAGCAGCATTCAAGTCATAGTGATATTTGAGAGCTAAACTATGTTTCTCTAAATTTACTCCCGTCAGGCTGGTGACTATCCAGAAAGAAATTCAAATTCATCAAAGAGCTTTGATAGTTTTTGACACCGCCAATCCAGTTGAATATACAGAGAATTTTTCTTTTTGGTGTACATTGGCCACCTTGTACTTCCAAACAATAACCTAAATGGTGCTGAAAAGCTCGCACACCATTAGCAAGAAACGGAAAATTCAAGCTATTGCATTTGGTACGTATGAGATCTTTTAATTCACCAATACTTTGTATTGGAATATTTGTATAAATTTTTGATTTCAGATATCCCCAAGCAAAGTCATTGGGTAACAAATTTGCAGAACGCGGGGGCCAGGGTACGGGACCTACCTTCCGACCCTACGTCCTGGAAACCTGTCGTTTAGAAAGTTTCTTATAGCATTCGTGGAATGCGGAGTGGATCCATCCATCTTAAACCAAGGGTCGTCGATGATTAAGTTTTCTATTGTTGGAATGATGGCCTTCCTTAATAGCTCTAAAAATTTGGCGGTATTGAGATTACCGTCAATAAAATATGGGCCGATAAGCTTATTTTCAACTATTCTTAGTCATACGTTAACTTTCCCAGTGTATTGACTGTGAGTTAAGTTTTGTAAATTTGCGGTTAGTGCGGGACCAATATCTAAGGAATAAGATTAGTAGGATAATGGACAGTGAATCGATGAGGAATTATAATACATTCCGAAAATTTTGCGAATTGATTTCTCTATTTATCGTGAAAGTTGCTTCATTACTAAAAAATATCTTATTTAAAATGCATTCATGTTCATTCAGCAAATTAAAGAATGTTTCACAAAAGATTGTTCTTTTTTCTTTGTCTTCATCGAATCGTTGTCGTGATTAGAAAATTTGTACGATTTATATTTAAATTCTTTTAGTGTTATAAATACCGAGGTTCTAGAAACATTAAAATGTGAACCTATTTCTCGTAGTGATACTATGGGGTTTTCTTCAACGTAGCATAAAATTGTATGTATGGTTCGAATACAAGGAATAGGTCTTTCTGGATATTTTAGTGAAAAGAAGTCTCTCACAGTTCTTAAGCTGTTACCATTCTGGTACCACATTTCCACTATTTCGTCTTTACTGTACATGGTTGTATAAGAAACGCAAGAAGACACTAAATAACGACTAATTTTATTTTTTAGCCTTGAACTGATTTGATTGTTTTGGCCTCAGCGTGCTTTAGTTGTTTGTATATTTGGTTGCCTACATAATAGGCGTAATTGATGCGTTCTTTCTAAAAGTATACATAGAAGGTCAAGCACTTCTATGGAGCAATTTTAAATTTTTCTTATTTATACATATTATTGTCTTTGTCTTCAGCTTGCTCAAATACCATTCTTCTTACTTTCCTCTTTCGTTTTCTTGGAATTCGCTTACTAGGTTTAGATCTTCACACATACTACTGGCCTTTTCGTAAACTTCTTCAAGTGAACTTCTTAGTTGATTTAGCTGGTCCCTTAGTCAATAGTTTGCTTCCACAGGCGACGTCCATATCTTTGAGCTGCAAGACAATGTTTCCAATATTACATTCCAAAGTGTTAGAGAGCAAATAAATTCATAATCAGTCTGGTGTATAAAACAACGTTCAGCCGATACAGTTTCGAGATTTTTGTTGTCTTTCATTAAGATATCCCACCGATAAGTTGATCCTGAGAAAAATACAAATAAATTTTATGCAATACCAAAAAAACGTGGTTATGCGTGATGAAACACTAGCGGCGTGTATACTAACAAAGTTAAGGGAATGAGCTAAACATGGTACAAATGTAGCAAACTTATTCTTTTCTAACATGGGTGCGGGCTGGCGGGTAGTATTCTGGAGCTGCTGAGAGCATAGTAGCTCACACCAAAGGTACAACTATTATAATAGGTACTATTTTTGTTTCGTAAAATACCGGCGCCATTGGCGCCCCTCCACTTGATGCGCCTAGGGCCGTCGCCCTCTCCGTCCCACCCTTACTGCGGCGCTGAGGTTACCACGGTGGTGCGTAACTGTGACTAACTTCCTGGATGTCACGAGGAGAGTCAATAATTTGATGTACAATGGCAAATGCAGACCAGCACCCAGTAGCGACCACAGAAAAATGTCTGACCCCTGGAGTGATTCGAATCGTAAATCATTTGGATTAAATATTATATCCAAAGCCTAACTTTCTTCTAATATTTTGTTTAGTATAAAAATACACAATATTAAAACAATCATGAATCTATATGGAAGAGGGATGTAATTAAACCTAAAACTTATTAAATTGGGTGTGTTTATTTTTAATCTTTGCAAAATTGTTGTATTTCATTGAAATGCTGAATATTATTCTAAGAGTGGTTTTTGTAATATAGAAAAACATTGCCAAATACGAAAGTAATATCAGCAGTGGTAGCAGGTAACTATGATATTATTGTTTTTAAAATGAAATTACTAAAGGGTTCGTACCAGTTGTGTTGTGGAAGAGCATAGTAGAAAGCAGAAGTGGCTTTAATACAAGTTTACAACGACGCTAGCGGAATTTAAAGGAGACGTGTTATCTGTCAGTCATCTTGAAAATTTAATTTCGGTAAGTAAAATCTTGCCACTCAAAGAATTCAAATTTCACTTCTACATGCATATTGGAGAGGTACTCGCTTGTTTTTGATTACAACACAGAAGTGCAAGCAAGCGTTTTTAAATTGTTGGGAATAAAAGAATGAATTTTTAGCTCCTTTACAGTCTTTTAGAGAGAGAAGTTCTTTATGTTAACAAGTTCACCTTTGCTTTATCGCATAAGGGTAGCGAACATCAAAGAGGGAGGCGACGCATAAGAGGAATGTTGATTTTCAATCAACTTTGTGTCTGCTTTCTAGTAAACGACCTAACAAATATGTTCCGCAACCGCAGTACAAGCTGTCTTTGAAAATTTAGTCATCTCCTTGAACGCTAAAAGAAGAGCGCTGACGGCCAGAATAAAAACGAAATAACATTATAAAAGCTCTCATTACGGATTTGCCGCTTTGCTTCTTTCCTTTTACATAAAAAAATTTAAACACTTCCGCTGCAAAGATTTCGAAACTTCCTCCAACTGGTTTTTAATCAAGCATCGACCATATCACATCGGTTAGTTTGGAAGTACTCTGGGAAGGCAAAAGAAGGCAATTAGGAAATATAGAAGGAATTTCTTTCAGCAATTTGCAAACAAATGTCCTCGTTTGACGCAAACTTACAGCTATTATATAAGCGTTTCCGTTTTTGGATCAAATAAGTTAATAATAAGAGGTTTATGATGCCCTGTTCTGAACTTTATATTAACCCGGTATCAGTGGGGCGTTTGGATCTTTATGTAACGGCAACCCTGGGATCGATGCTTGAATAATATCCTCCGGGAAACTGTTTCATCAGGGCTGTACAAAATATTACGGCTTCAACGAACGTAATTTAGATGGGAAAAACAAATAAGTTAAAATTAAACGCCAATCGAATTCTGTCTTGGTAACAAACAGAAAATTGGCAGAGGCACACTTTTGGAACTTCCCCAGGTTCTCGTATCATCTCTTATGATTATTATCGTACGTTTTACCATGTCGAAAGTTAACACGGTTGATGTGTTAGAATTGTAGATTATAGTAAGAAGAGACTTTTCAAAGAAATAGGTATTCAACGATTGAAAACTTTACAAATGTAAGCTGTATCCGAATAGTATGTAGGCGTTATTTAGAAATTATGGTGCTCCTTGCAGTGGTAAAGATTTCGTAAGCCTGATTAAATCTTACCGGTAGATCCTCTATCCAAAGTATTACATTTATACCAAATTTGACAGAGGATTTGGGTAGACTTAAGCTGAAGAAGAAGATAGATACGTATGTTTGTGCACATGAAGCATTACGAGATATTTATTTTTAACCCTACAGTACTAGCGCCTTTTTTATGACACGATTACTGGCGCTGAGTCTCTCAGTCCCAAACGATATATTATTGATTTTTGGAACAATAATTATGCAATGATTGTTCATTGTCAACATACATCAGGGCTATAAGTTGTTTAGATATTTTAAGTAGAAAACGAACACGTTTATTTTATTTTTTTCCAAATTATAGAGCAAAAATTACAATCATGAATTAATTATCTTGCTATACTGAAATATTGAAAATGTAAATAAACAATTTTTTTTAGTTAACGCAAATAATTAGTAAAAACAAACATAATTAAAAGGTAGAAACACAATATTATCGTTCTTCGTTGTTTAAAAATTTCATAGCACAATCTGGACATGAAAATTTAGCGTGTGATAGACAGAGAAATTTCTTACAATTTGCACAATAATATAGCGTCTTGCTGTCTTTTTTGCAAAATCGGCATTTTTTCTGGCTCCTTAAGCAATTTTTCGATAGGAGTTGATGTCCCAGTTACTTCCTGTAGTCTTCGTGTCAACGGCAAATTTGTTAGAGCCGACCTTCTTCTAATATGGTCTTCACTTAGAGCTAACGCAAAAGCCCTTACGTAAAATCTTCTTGTTGTATTGTCTGTAGGATTATTTCCCGAATTTGAGAATTTATTCCAGCGATGTTCAACAAAGAATAAAAAATCACCCATCGGCGAGTGTTCCTGGCCACATTGTACGAAGCACATAGCTGGTCCACCGTATTTACTCCACTCTTGGTGGAGTTATAAAACGTAATTATATCTGGCTTGTGTTGTTCCCCAGTAGTTGCATCTATTGCATAATCATAATGCATAGTCGATACCATAACCACATTTTTTCCTTTTTTAGGAACGTACAACAATCATTATCTTTTCTTAGAATCCAAACACGCTCGATGTTATTGGGCGAGTTTTGGTGTTAACAAATTCACTAGGCAATTCTCTCTGGTTTTTTCGAACGGTTCCAACATAAGTAAGATTATGATTTTTCAAAAGGTTTTCCACAAGAGCAAATGAAGTAAACCAATTATCGCATGTTATATATCGCCCAGTACCGGATATTTCTGAAATCAAGCGTTCGACTACGCTAGCTAGATCGTTTTTTACATGGTATTGGCCTTCTGGTTGTTGCCCTACATACATCTCCAAATTTGAAGTGTAAAAAGATTTAGTCGGCAAGTGTAAATATTTTAATCCCATACTTAGCTGGCTTGCTATGGATATATTGTCGAAATCCACACCTGCCTCGGATGTCCTCAAGTTTTTCATCGATTGTTCCATGCTGTGATATTGTGTAACACTTTTCACAATTTTGTACAAAAATGTCAAAAACACTTTTATAGGTGCTAGTTTGTCCACAGATCTACGTTCCTCCCTTGTTTGAAGATCATCAAATCGTATCACACGCAACATAAACCGAAATCGCTCCTGAGACATAGTCAGCCAAAACATTTCCGTGCCAAGACCATGCCGATTCCAACGTTCATCAGTATTAAGTCTATTACTTTTTTGAACACGCGCTAGATAAACCAATACTATTAAAGCTTTTAGTTCCATTTGGCAGGTGGGCTTGGCAGATCTTGCGCGATTAAAATTTTCTGAGATACTGTCTATGCACTTGTTAGTGTTTTCGACGATTATAGTGATTATATCATCCGTAAAAAACAAACTCCAACATTCTACGGTCGTCTTTGCCTGCTTGACTATTGCCTTGGCACCTGGGTGGCGTATAACGATGTTCTGTTGTCTGGTTCTTACATTTTTAGGTGATCTATGCTTTTTCCAAATAGTTGTACCATTTTTTGTAATAAATAAAGGAATCTTGGATATTTTTTTGGGAGTTTCTTCCTATTCCTCACTATATGCTTCCTGCTCAGTATCAGTATCAACATCTCTCGGTTCAACAAAGTCAATTTCATCAGCATCCGATTCATCGACTTTTTCGGAATCTGTAGCAACTTCTTCCAACAAGCGTTGTAAACGTGTTTGTTCCGCTTCAAAACTCATTATCTAAATAACAATAAATAGTGTACAAACAAACCTACTAATATTTGGATTTTGGTACTAACAATACGCGAAAATTGATTTCTGCAACACTGTGAACTTTCTATAAAAAACTAACGTGAGTATTGGCGTCAGGTCTCTAAGACTTCACAGGCACCTAAAAATAATACGAACAACAACAACACCCTCCTCCGCTGAGCAGTGTGTATTAAACTCGTATTTAGGAAGGTACTGTTGCATAGTTGCATGGTTTACAGCAGATATTTTATAGGGGGGAAATTAAATCCGGCAAGTCTGTTAGACCCGTTGTATGTCAATCCTACATTCCTTCCACATATATCAATATTTCACTACCAAAGTCTCCGTAATAATAGAAGCTAGACCTTCACGCCTCCGTATTTCTATGTATTGTTTATCTGTATAGGACCAGCACAATTTTCAATAGCTGTAAGAAAATTAAGTTTACGCTGAACGGTTGTATTATTGGAACCCATCAGCGGTAATCTCTATTACCAAAACAGTCTCTGTGAAAGAAACACATCAGCTCTCTTTAAGTAATGTTGATTAGGGTCAGATGTGAAATAGTCGGTGTTCATTGCTATTCATTAATTTTTCAAATAAAATATCAAATCAAAGTAAAGCGCAGTGCTCGTTAGATTTGAAGTATTATAGCTTTCTTCTATCCAAAATACTACTTTCGTACAACATTTGCTGGGGGTTTCGGATAGACTTAAGCAGCAGAATATAGAATAGACATATTCAACCACATTAAATTACATGTTGATCACTCTCTATAAGTATTACGTTATATATGTATATTAATTCGGTATTGCTTCCACATATTTGACTCAAGACTTGGTTAGAATTTTCGCAGTTCTGGAATTCAGGCCTTTAAATACCTGTATTTGCATTAACTATTTGTATGTATACCAACATTACAGTTTTCGATGGTAGTAGGAATTATATGGTTGTATTACTGGAACTCAATCAGCGGCCGAAATAAAATAGTTCTCGAGTTATTTAAATTTGTTTAGTGAACGGTTTTTAATTATTTTAAATTTCATACTGATACATATCATATTTTTAAGCATTTAAAAAAGGAGATGATGGCATTTGATATTTGTTATCTTCCATTGCAATAATTTATAGTTTTAAATGTATTAACGTATTACTTAAGACGACGAGCATTTGAGACAAGATTCTACCACGTTCAATCCGTTTGAGGAAGTAAGATCGGCGTTACTCAAAGAAAAATAGAAAGTTTCCTTATTTCAGTTTTCCTAGAGAGAGTATCGGTATAATATTATCAATATCATATGAATAGGTTTCTAAAATTCAAATTTTAATAATAATAATAATAGTCTTAACTTGAACATTTACTTTTTCTGGTTTATACGTATTGCGACATTTTACATGTAATTTTCAAAAACAATTAATATTGTAAACATTTGTAGTAGCTAGGGCAACAGCACACTTGATGTTGATTTCGCTCAGATCTTCTATTTCAAAACTTCCAATAACGGGGAATTTATGAGCTTAATTTGCTCATTCATAGCAGGTGTATATAGTAAAGTATGTTTGTGAATTTGAAAGGCCTCGAGTATATTCAATTTACCTTTATTATCACAGAAGGGTAAGAATGATATTATATTATTTGATGTCAATGCATGATTGTGTTCTAATAAGTATTTAGCTTAGTTTTTTTTTCTGGATTATATATTGTATCAAAAGTTCTAACTGTCTGACCTATGTATACATAATTACACTGTGAACGGCTTAATTTGCAATTGCTATATTTTAAATTGCTAGTTCCATCTTTTGAGTAGAATCAGGTGTTGAAAGTGTTTTCTGTTGTTTTATAAATTACTTTAAATGTACTTGTTTTCATTATAATTTTGGCAATTTTCTCTATTATATCACTGACAGGAGTAGTTTAAATATAGTTAACATTTTCAGAGTGGTCATTTGAATTACTAATTTATAATCTTTCTTTTTGATTAGTATGTCTATCCGTTTTATGTTGTATCCATTACTGTGTGCAATTCGTTTAATAATCGAAATCTCTTTGGTGTAATTATTGTTAATTAGAGGAACTGCTAGAGATCTGTGTATCAAAGAACGATAGACTGCTAATTTATGTGTTTTACAGTGACATGAGTCCTGTGGTATTGTCATTTCTGTTTGTGTAGCTACCAGAACAAGGCGAACGGTGGATTTTAAGGAAGAAGTTTTGGAGAGAGTGGCTGAAAATCCTTCTACTAGTTCAAGAGCCATAGCTCATGAAATGGGAGTGAACCATGTTTCAGTATGGGAGGTACTACAAGAGCAGCAGCTACATCCGTACCATCCACAGAAGGTACAAGCCATGTATGTGTTCTTGCTGCATGTGAAGAAGTTCAACAGACTCCTGGTATATTTGGAGCGGTGTGCAGGAATTTACTTCGTAGATGAGCTTCGTATGTAGAAGCTTGGGGGGGGGGGATATTTTGAACATTTACTATAATTTTGTTACTTTTGAATTAGTTGTTGTAAATTTGTCAATTAGTTGATTTCTACTTTGTAATTTTGGTTTTTTTCTATTGCTTAGTTTTGAAACATTTTGTTAATTAATTTATTTTAAGTTTAATTTGAATTTGAAAAGTGGGAAAGAGGGCTTTATTTATCCTGTATTAATTTCCGTCGTTA
>JABXWE010019552.1:0-35847 GCA_014611495.1 Limonius californicus | reverse complement strand
CTTAGTAGTATCCAACCTACCCTAAACTATTTAGATATTACTAGGTTAGACTTTCCGGTTTCTTATCTAACGATAACCGAATAATCCAACCAAATAGTAACCAAGTAATATCTAACTTGCCTTAAGCTATTTAGATAGTAGTAGGTTACGTTTTCCGGTTTCTTATCTAAAGATAACCGGAAAATTTACGCTAGTAGTATCTAACCTGTCTTAAGCTATTTAGATAATACTAAGGTAGATTTTACAATAGCTTAACGCTTTTTCGGTTTCTTATCTAAAGATAACAGGAAAATCTAACCTAATAATATCTCAATAGCTTAAGGGTTTCCGGCTCCTTATCTAAAAATAACACGAAAATCTAACCTAGTAAATTGCTTAAGGCAGGTTCTACGGAAACTCGATAAATAAACAACCCAAAGTACACATCGCACATCTAAATTCTCGTTAACGGTATTATGAATTCTGCCTATTTGGTATTTTATTCTACACACATTTTAAATGAAATACTTAAATATAAACTAATACAACACAGCCATATTTATAAACATCTAAGTTTTTTTTAAGTATTTCATATATCATTAAATAGTAAGTATACCACTGTATTAATTTAGAAGTAAACTCTCTATCAAATAGGCATTTGTGATGCGTAATACGGCCAATAAAAATTTAGATCTCGCAGTATCTTTGTGATATATAATATGGGTTGCCTATTTTTCGAATGGTGGCCCGTACACTCTCGTGAATCACCCTATACCTTCCCGTTTTTTACATTACAAAATGTTTTTGCAACACATAAAAGGGGAATAATATTTTATTTTAACCATAATTCTTGCTATAATTTGTAAGGAATTCTACAGGTTGGTCAAATAGACTTTTACTAAGACGTGAAATATGTAAGGATCGTAACTACTTCTTAATCTGTCTGATTTAAGTACAGAGATTTGGTTTGTCTTCTATGGCTAACCATTACTGAAAAGTATAGTATGTTGACCATATTAATTTCTATAAGTAATTTCGATTTACATCATACTGTATATCAATATATACTTACCTAATCTAACCTGTAAATCGTACCAGAGTCATCTACTAACAACTTATATAAAAAATTTTCAAATATTAGTAAGACATTGTGCCCTTAATCACCAGAACTAAATCTCCTTTATTTATTTTGCTATCACAGGAAATCTTGAAATATGTACCTACTGTCATTAATAAATATAACAGAAACTTAATAATTTCTTTTAGGGTGATATCTCCCCAACACGATCCCCATATCAATATTTTCATATACATTTTACACCCATTGAAACGATCGAGTGTTAATTTTAAGTAACCCTGTACATACCATAAGGAAACTAGAATTATTATGAGCTAGTTTTCAACCCAAACTTCTCTCATTGTAACTTAACAGACTACTCTAATATCTTCATTCCGAGCACGGAAGTGCTTACCAGCAACATTCCACGTCCTTTGAGGGGTACCACCGCAATTTCCAATTTACATTATATTCAGTTTATAATTGCGATCGATAAGTAGATATCATTAACATTATCTTCACTCTGGTGGTGGATGAGGGTCCGGCTTGTTCGAGGAATCGATAAATTGATAGCTCTTAACTTCTAATTGGACGAGGATTGCTAGATACTATATTGACTCCTATACGACTTCAAAAATTTTCTACTACATTTTATTAAAGTTAAGTGAAATTCTTACAGCATTAGATATGGAGGGTTTACTTGAAATGAGAGAGTAAGCTGATAACGCTCTGCTGCTTTAAAACATTGAAAAAATTTTATAAATTCTAAGTTTTTTACTTGCAAAAAATACGAATAAATATCAAATCTATGTTACTAAAGAACATATTTTGAATTTTACGATACTCTAATGCTTATATTAACAACATTCTATATTTTGTTGTTACTTTGTCAATTTTGTTTATTACTAATAATTATGTACGACATCACTTTAGAGTGAAGTTCACTCACGCATTTAGCTAATGGGTTATGTCGGCAAATAAACTAAATGCAATACTGTATCTTTGATATATGATTTCAGTTTTTGCATAGGCAACCAACAACATTACTATACCTAATAAATACACGCACTAAATAAATATTTTTTAACAACCCTTTATTTCCCGATGGCAAACATGTTAGAAAAAATGTTAAACTTTCAACTCATTTATGCGCCACACAAAAAAAGTTTACCTAAATTTCTCTAAATAATTAATTAAATCCGCCAAACAAAGTCTACTATAAAAAGGAATAGTATTGTAGTGTTTGTTGCCTATCTATTAATAGAAAGCTTATATGAAACATTGACAGATACAGTTAGTAAAAATTATGTGAAGTCTTCTAAAGCTCGGTTACTTTAGCTTAAAAAATTGTATGCACATTTTACAAAACACGACCTACTGAGATCGGAGTAATATAATATTACTTGATTTTTAAAAAACCGGTATATCTGAATCAGCTATTTGTCAAAAAATAGTCTAGGGTTTTTTCCGGAAAAATTGCACATACAAATAATAAAACCAACACACAACAGAATATTGTTAGGCCAAAAAATCCAAAAACCACCATTCAAAAACAATATTAGAGAATTAGAAAAAACAATACAGCAACTATTAAAAATATTTAAGCGTGTTTGAGCTGTTCTTGATAATAATATAAACTATTTTCAGAATTTCTAACACAATTTTGTAAGCTGCAGTCAAGAAGCAGCTATATTTCATATTTAAACCGATTCTTTCCGATTTGAGGATTAATTGGTAGTAGCTGAACTCGTGGGCTAAACTCTACGCTTTGTGGCTGTTTGAAAGCTTCTTTAATAAATAGCAAATAAGCTGTATGGAGATTATACAGAGAGATTATTAATACCAATAACAAAGCTACTTTTTACGGTGTTATCAAAATTTTATTCAAACACCACATTATTATCTTAACCACGGAATTTTGATGTTTCATAATATGTGATATGTGGGGGGGGGGGGTTAATGTTTTTGTTTACTGTAGTATTGCAACTTTTCTAACCATCATGTGTAAAAAACAATCTATACTTCCAGTAAAAATGAAAGATACACATACATTGAATGAATGACTTTGTTGCCAAACTTCATACTGTACCAAAATCCAAAATAGTTTCTTTTGCATTGATATTAATATACATTCCCTTAATAAAATAGTGTTTTCTGTGTATGTATACATATATATATATATATATATATATATATATATATATATTTTGCAAACCTTAGTTTTCCACTGTAGTCTTTTAATAGAACGCCAGATTTTTAAAATTTTTACATTCCACCTATATCTTCCACAATTTTTTTTGCTGTAATCGTACGCTATGTTATCTTTTCCTTTGATTGTTTACGTTTTTACTGAAAGTCCAACTTTTCTATTTTCAGGTAGTGGTAAGTGTATTTTAAGGACTGAAATTGCCATGAGGGTTGTATTATCACAATCTTCCTGGATAGGCCACAAAAGTATCATTTATACACATTTTCAGATAATATGTTTCGTCGTAAGTGTCTGGTTTTAACATTAGTGTCCGGGATTCAGATTCAGATAACATTTGTATGATTTATCTGATTGCAACGTACTAAAACTAGCAAAAATTATAAGAATGTACACCCTTTAAGTAGAAATGATCCTAGCAACATAATTATCTTTGTATGGATTGTTCGAAATCACTCTTAAAATCAACAATGTTGCTGTGAATGACTTCATCTTAGTTCTAGTGGCCTTGGAAGGTTTACTGATATTTGTTATTGTGCAGTATTTTTACCAACCAACAGTAAACGCGGTTGAAATTTAATATATACCTAAACAGGTTCTACTTTCCAAATGGTTCCATCGCAATAATCCATAGTAAAAATACCTGTGTTTCTACCTTAGCACTGCGGAGAAACACGTGGCAGGGAAGAGGCCGATGCCCGGCAGTGGAACAAAAAGACCGTTAATGATGATGAAAAAAACTTTTTGAGGGAGGAGACCAGTAATAGTAAGTATTATATGCGAAAGTATGTCGGAGCTATAAAAACCGGAAATACATTATTTCCTAGGCATTTTACTTACTCTTCACTTTCCAGGGAAACCCCGTATATGCAAAAATAGTATACTAGAGAAATATCATTTCTCATACAATTTTGCTTATACTTCACTTTCCTGGTATACGCTAAAAATAGGTATCCTTCAATTTCACTTCCCTGGGAACCCCTGTATGTGTAAAATATTAAACTACTATAATAGAAAATGGTGTAAACATGCAACGTTGCCACGACGAATAAACTGTACACGCAAAATCTTAAAAATTAAATATAATAACGGAATAAAACTAAATTTCTGCTTGTAGATCGCGTGATGCTCTGATTTTTTGAACGTTTTACATCACTCTACAATATAGATTTTATTAAATAAATTGCTGCCATGACTAGACAGCTAACGGTTTTCATCATTTACATCGTATTTAGTAGACATCCTACCTACTTGTTCCTGGTTAAACCCTAATAACCATGAATAAATATTGATATATGCCCATTACGGATAGATGCTACACGCATGCTCTGCATACATACCTAAAGGGATGTTTCAATCAATGATACTAATGAACCAGTCGCTAATTCCTTCATTCCCAAGAGGTCCATACGTTAACTTGAATATAATCCTGAAACATGTATTCGGCTTGTTCTTGGACTAATTAATTTTTAAATACGCACAGGTTTCAGAAAATTGCTATATATGGTCATTTCCTTCTGTTTGAAATAAATAAAATGCGGCATGGGCTTAATAACAGAGCAGGATGCTGAAAACAGTAGGTGTGTTCTAGCTCTAAATTATACCTACAACAGAATGGAAGACAGAGGTAAACCGCAGAAGTTATACTCTTTCATGAGTATCAACCGCTCTGCAACAAATTACAAACAGACCAACAAAGCCAACGATAAGCACTTACGGCAATCTTACACTGCTACTCAAGAACGAGTGAAGATCTGTCGTCTTGAGCCCAATTCGCTGTCACTAAATCAAAGGGTAACTTATCCTTGTAGTTCAGTCCCACGTTAGTTGAACCGCCCCATCTGCACTCTAAAAATTAATCTTTTATGACATCTAAGAATTCATACCTGTTTTCATATAAACAACTTTTCGTAAGGTATGTCAGTTTTTATTTCATGATATATAATATTACTCTAATACGTGTAAGCGACATAAACATATTTTTGAAATACCACCAACATTCTAAACCTAATCAAAGATGTTTGATACATTTACAGTATTAACTTATTTGTATGGACAATAAACCAGACTGCTTGGGAGACCGTCGAAACGATGGTGGACAGCTGGACTTCGACATCGCAATTAGGTTAAATAAGCTACGGGCCTACTACAAGAAGAAGATGATGATGCTGGCTTATTTGTTAATAAGTCAATACCTATTGGAAATAGACAAGCCTAACACGTTTTGGATAGCTACGCAACCCATAACACGCAAACAGAAGAATTATTCACCCTTAAAAATCACAATTTAAACTATGAAAGCAACCAGGACAAATGCGAACTATTTGAAAAGTACTTCAAAGTCGTGTTGAAACCCATCCCAATTAATGATAAATTTCAAATTGATATGGAAGCAACTGCGCTTGTGCAACATTAAGGATAATCCTATGAATTAATATTTTTAAGAGAACTTGCCAAAAATATCCTTAAACTGCTTCCGAGATGCTACTGGGTATGACTTAATACCAAATATTCTTCTGAAAAATATAACTAGAAAATAACTTACAATTTTAGCCAATTTATTTGATGTTTATTTCTGCCTTGGATATTTTCCGAAAATCTAGTAACTCCGTAGAAATTATGTTTCATAAATCTGGTAAAAATAAATCACAACCCAGCAGTTAATGCCCCATCAGGTTTCCTCCGACGCTTTCTCAACTACCGCTGAAAGTTATGTTATAATAACCATCATTGAACAGCAAAATATACAAAACATCAAATCATGCCATTCCAACTCTTCGAATAACTAACTTAATAAGTAGCAGATTCGAGAATAAGTGTCACACAGTTATAGCATTTCTGGACAGGGTCTGAATCGCAGATCTGATATAGAAACTGTAAACTAGTAGTATTCTATTCTCCCCCAGTAGAATCACAACTTAATTTCTAGTCAGAAAACTTTTAGAATGAAACTAAATTCTAGGTTCTCAGAAGTTTAAGAAACGTCAGGGATCCGTCTTAGTGGCAATCCTGTATAATCTATTTGTACATAATATTCTAATTCTGAACCATGCACACGTAAGTATTTCACGAAATAACAAATTTGAAACAGCAGTGAGGGATCTACAAGCAGCAATGATCTTGGTGGGTCGAACTGAGGATCACATTAAATACTGATAAATGTCAAGCCAAAATGTTTACTATAAGACGTCCACCTGACCCAGATATACTCTGAATCAACAATCAAACAGTAGTATGGAATCCGAATAATAGAGACGTCAAATATCTCGGACTAAATATTGACAAACTCCTGACGGATATACATAAATTAAAAAAATCGTTACGAATGTCATGCACGCCCGTTTTACTTTATCTGCTTCTTAACAGAATGCCTTTATTGATTTCCTCCTTTAGTGTATCTATACGTATCACTTATCAGGCTTATAATAATGTATGGATCGATTATCAGGGGAACCGCCATTAAAACGTATGTTAATAAAGTGGAGGCTGCAAAATAAGGTTCTAAGAATAGCATGTAATGCCAGCTGTTTTGTTAGATACAGTCAAATATACGGAGAACTCAATATTCCACCTATCGATGAACATCAAGACAGATATCAACATCGCTGTTTAACATCATCCCTAAATGCAACAGCGTGGTCTTCACTTTGAACTTAGTTTCAGAATACATTCAGAGAACATAAGATTAAATTGGCATCTACTTGCGGATCTGCTTCTTCGTAACAAATGAGTCTACTGAAGTGTCACGTATGGGTTGTGACTTCCACAGTAGCCTCATGTTCGTATAGTTTCTTACAGAAAACCCGATGATTTTTACTTCTAATGTATTATTTTAGTTGTCTACTCCAACCCATCTACAGACTCACATTAAGCAACTCAAGTCATCCTGATATCAAACCCTTTCTGAAGATATTGAAACTTAAAAAAACCACCACTACGTTTTTATTAATGCCCATTGTTTTCTTTGCAGCAATTGTTCACTTTATAAGAATGATTACGACACTATAACCTACATGCCAAGAAATCACTAATTAACTAGGTCGTAGACCAGCATTAAGAAATAAATAGCCGATGAAAGCAATGACAAGCACTGAAACTAGCTCTATCCAAGCACAAGCAGAGAACTTGCGTGCCAACCAGACAGTTGTCTTATTCATTAGTACCCGACTGTCACCGGAGTAAAGTATGAGTTTTGCCATTACGCAAGTTCCATCCTTAACATTTATCGAGAAGCGCTATCGCCAACTGCAACATTCATAAAATATACTAATATCAACACGTTCCGTTAGAATCTTATATTAGACTCTCCCCCGTTTGTGGTATATTTCTCTTAAATCATTATTTTTATTATAAAGGTTAATAGCGAGACACAATGTGCCTATATAGCATGTAAGTATAAACATACGTCTGTATACAACTAGTGAAGTCTAGCAACAGTATAAACAAACTATTTCCTTGTTACAAATAATGCAAGTTCTGTCTAACTCATGTAGGCATGGAATTTCTCTCGACATAGTAGCGGTTTGCCTTTGCATTGAAATAAAAGAACTATTTAATAGTTGTGAAATTTAGATGAATTATGGATTATAGTTTCTAATATTGCTGTCGATGCTGGGAGTTATAGTTGGCAAGATGGTGTCGTGCAATGTAGAACGGAGTTAACTTGTCTATACGTCGAATCCAGAAGATGTAATTGTACATTGCATGAAAAGGTCATCCACTTCATGAAGCGGCTCCTCATCCTGTAATTTCAAAGTTTTCCGCCCCCTGGACAAAAATCCCATCCATTTCATCAAGTGGAACCCATCCTCTTCCAGATGGTGCAATTATACGACTACAGCATTTGGATAAGGAACTTGTCCATTTCATCTACATAGAAAACAGGCAACACGAAATGGACATCCACTTGCGACGACCCAACTATACTACAACAAATATTGTTTTATATCCCATCTTTTCATGAAATGGACAATTTGCTTATCCAAATGCTGTAGTCTCGTATAATTTCACCATCTGGAAGAGGATGGGTTCCACTTCATGAAATGGATGGGATTTTTGACCAGGTGAAAGAAAACTTTGAAATTACAGTATGAGGAGCCGCTTCATGAAGTGGATGACCTATTCATGAAATGTACAATTACATCTTCCGGATTCGACATATATATTTTAAGGCAATTTTGAAGAATGAAACTGTGCAAAGAAATTATTAACAGCATTTCAATTTTAGATTGCTGTTTTGTTTCTTTAGTCGCCCTCAATAAATTGCATAATAAATTTGAAACGACCAGATGCATACGAAAATGCGCAACGAGTAGGAAAAGCATTCGAAACAACTCCAACAAGATCAGTTCCTCATATTGGATTACCACGTAGGGGATTTATATAAGTTCCATACAAGTTACAGGTTTATCCAAAATTGAGAAAGGCAACCAAAGCGAATCATCGATTTTATGTCATTCTAGAAGCAACCCCCAGTAAAAACATTTGGTGCATTTTTACTTTAATGTAGGTATCAACAAGCGAGGCCAGCTAAATAGTGTGGGAAGCAGAATAAACCTTCATGAAGATGGTTCGTTGTATCCGCCCAAGAGCACTGATTCTTCAGCTTCAAGGAAACCAGAAATGCAAGACGCTGCCCAGCGCCTCTGAATGATCCATTTATTACCGCTGTGCAAGATTAGCGCTTCATCTTCAAACAATATTTGTATCAGTATACAGCGAGACCACTTACTTTCGTTAATATTTTGCACCATCATTTAGATGGTCTTGGCCACTTAAGTCCTCCGAACTTAACCTCTGCGATTATTTTGGATGGAGTTGTGTTAAATACAGAGCTTGTAGAATCCGCCCACATACTTAACTTAATTATGAAAAAACTACGCTACAGAAAACATTGGAGCTAACATGCAACATCAAACAACTCCAAACATATTTTCTTCAATTTATTTAATTGATATTAAAAACATCTCATCTTCTGGTGTGCACATCATACGCACTTATTTTTTAACATTTGTATACCTAATTAAGATTTCTTAAATAAGTTAACAGACACGCCTATCAAGAAAGTCCTGTTAATACATTTTACAAATTAACTGATGGAGCTAATGACAAGGAGTTAAGCTGTTTCCAGTCAAGCACAGACATATTTCGTGTCAACAAGACGGTTGCCTCAATCATTAACACCTGGCTGCCAAAACAACACTTCTACTCGCTGTTTAATCCTATTAATATTCACTGTTGAAACCTAGAGCGTTTTCGAGACGTGTAAAGTTTCGTCCGCCTTCTACAATAAATTCTTTTATATGGTCCTACAGTAAATAATCCCACTGTTTGAATTGAATGGAAATGATACACCTGTGTATAAACTCGCAACAATAACAAATTACCATTTGCGTCACTGTCTTTCCTACCACTACGTCTTAAATATCTTAAACTGTCCAAAAATGTGTCAACAGCCGTTGGGGAAAGTACCTTCGTGTCTATTCTTTCAGATTACTCCAACCACTTACAGTTTGCCACGGCCGCTGCCGCCTTCGCTACTACCTACTAAATCACCCTAACCATTCCAGGGATATTTCAGCAAAACGTTGGGGTAGGTACCACCTTTTTTTGCTACGCGACCTAAGAGCTCCGTCTTCTCAACAAACAACTCCACTGTCAGTAAAGAGTAAAGTCAGCCCCAAACGCACAAAAAGGTGACACACATTGTAGACGAACAAAGGGGGATTTTGTACGCTTATGCTTAGACTTGGTCGCGAAATAGGCAAAGACAGATAACGCCGGTATGTGCGCGAGGGCAGAGGGCGCCGGCCCTGAGTCATGAGGGGGGTCAGCGGAGCGAGGGGCGACGTTACCCGCGCTGGGACACTAACCCTGATAATCGATAGCGCCACTCACAGCTTCGCGGCCCCGTGCGTATTCCTACATTCTACATAGTAGGGTTAGGGACTTATACACGCACACACAAACAGAACACCTGCAGCCCCAGCGCTGTTAACCTCTCTAAGTACCGGCACGCCGGGAAGACGAGGATTATGTGTCTGCCTTTGACCATTTGCGCGTAAACTGCGTTATTGTGGGATAAAAGGATACTTCGTTAAGGGATTCAAGTTATGAAGTCTGCGTGCAATAGTTGTTTTATTTTTCTTTTCTGTTTTAACGAACGCATATCCACTTACCTCCGGTTGGTTCGTAAGAACTAACTGCAAAATGAGTGATATCAAATGGTGTTCCCTTTTAACTGCTCATGGTTAGATAAGGAAGGTATTTAGAGAAAAGTATGCTGGTGATGAGTAAATGGAGAAAATTATAGTCAAAACATTATTTATCAGTGGCAGTTTAAAATAACCCTACTCGCCCTGGGGAAGCTATAACATTTCAGGTCGGAAGAGTGTACTAAACAACCAGCAACAGGTAGTAAAATGTATAAAAGTTTTGTTGGATATCCTGGTGTTTCTAGTTCGATCACAAAATGGTTCTGTGGATATGCCTCCACCAAAATGTCAGGAATGGTATACTCGATGAGATATCCGTTTGCAATGGTATAACAGTACAGCAAAATTTCTCAAAATGTAAACCTTTGAAAACGCAGTTCGCAAGCAGTTAAATAATTTTAGGAGCAAAATGACGTGTGGTTCAAGATCTCTGCTATTGAGTTGAATAGGGACTTGAAATAGGGAGTAGAGACTGGAAAAGTATTTCAACCAATATATATATATATCATTAATCTCACTGATATTAAACAATATAATTACAGCCAAACCTCTGATACCAAATAGTCCTGGCTTAATTCCAAGTGTCTGTGGCACTCCAAACGAGGAACACAGGCATAGGAGAGAAGATCGCTACGCCTCGTAACAGATAAAGGACTATAAGAAGAAGAAGAAATTCCTAAAGGGTTATCTAAAGAAATCTATCTATCTCTTTTCTTCTCTCTCTCCATTCGCTTTCTACCTTTCTCTTTCACTCTCTCTGAATCCCCCTCTCTGTCTCTATGAGTTGAATTTTCGTCCTTTACCACTTAAAGAGGCTATGCTGCATTATTACTTAGTGCCCCTAAATTAGGTACCGTAAGTTATAGAGTAGTAATATAAAACTAAATTAAGTCTTTATGAATGAACTGTAGTTCCCAACTTCGGCGTTTTTTAAATGGAAAGTGTTGAAAATGGTCTTAATGAGTGTATTTCAATATTTTGGTACCGACACAAACTGTTAACAGACAAATTTGTGGACGGATGTTATTAGTGAGCACCCAATATTGTAAAAGTTTTCGCCGCAATATGTCCATCAACAGCGTAGTCCCTTTTTTTGTGGTGAAGCATTCTGTTTTTCGTGATAATTAATATTTAATCCGAGAAAGTGTGTTGCATGTTTTACATCGCGCGAACTTATTACAGCGATTGTACCCGAAAAAGTAGTTAACCATAGATTTGGTGTTCTGCAAAACATAATAAATGAAGACAAAAGCTACGCATGTATTAGTTAATAGCAGACGGCTTTGTTTTTCAAGTTTTCAAAATTCCACCAAAAAATGATATACAGTGAAGTCACCAATAAGCAGAAACCGATGGTTCCACACTTTTTGTCCGTTTATTGGAGGCGTCCGCTTAAATGAAACAATCGTGTCGGGGTATAGGAAGTGTCCGTTTAAGAGAGAACACAAAAATGATTAAAACATGCAGAAAAGTGTATTTTGTTGAACATAACTACAATAATTATAATTATAAATAATTATTGCCTACGAACACCGCAGTTAAACTGCTTAATATAAGTCCGAATTTATAAAACTCATAAATCAACAAGTTCTGTAAAAACCGTGATAAGGCTCAAATATTTATAACAGGAAGTACTAGTATTCAATTTCACCAGGACGGGGACATAATGTAATATCCGCAAATTAGATGTCCGGTTAAGGGGGGGCAATGTTTTCTAAAAATGAGACTTATGAACTGTCCGTGTATTAGAGGGTCGGTTAAAAGAGGCTATTTAACATGTGTTAATAATAGCAGCACATTGGTTCTACGAAATGTGTCCGTTTATAGGAAGTTTCCGCTTATAGGGAGTGTCCGTAATAGGAGGTTTCACTGTATACTACGCGCAGTTACAATATTGTTACAGTAAACAATGTAGATATTTCGTGTTCAATCGATAACGTTGATATACAGGGTGAATCTTAAATGGCGGATAATAGACATACCATCTAATTCTGGATCAAAAATGGACCAATTTGCTGTTAACCTCATAGATGGGGAATTATTGGCAGTCTTAAGTTGGATTACGGGTTCCTTATCGTACAATATTTTTATGAAATGATGATTTTTAACTGTAGTTTAATCAACAATAGGAATCGCCAATCTGTAATTATAGTCATCATACCCTTGGTTTATTCAGAACTTCCACCCGAAGTTTAAAGCTTCTGCAATGCTTGAGTTTTCCAAAAATGTTGCGACAACGTGCAATACAAATTTTACATTTTAAATCAAACCTAGGCTTTGACGTAGTTCTTTATTTTAAATAATTTGACTTTTAATGACATTTCTGTGAGAATTTGCTGATCAATACGCCGTGTTTAATTCTCTTTGCATTCAATATCTTAGTGTTACCTTCAGTTTAGAGTATTTGTGTTTGATTTCCCAAATTAGCGTCATGGAGTACAGTTTTGTAGAGTATGCCGACAAGTATTTGATTTTAGGGGAATTTTAATGCTGCTGCTAATTTGTATGCTGAACGGTATTCAAACAGAAGGCATCCAAATAGTAATGTTATTCGACGATTGGATCAACGCATGCGAGAAACTGAAAGAATTGCACCCAGTCCAGTAACTGATAGAGGCCGTCCTCATCGAGTATTGTTGCCACTGGTTGAAGAAAATATCTTAAATGTAAGTAGTCGAAAATGAACCAGAACAAAGTACCCGATCCATTGCCAGAAAGTTTGATGTTAGCCAATGAACAGTTCATCGCTTATTACAGGAAAATGGCTTGCACCCGTATCGTTATCAACGAGCACAGGGATTACCAGAAGACTTTCGGCAAAGAGTCAGATTCTGCAGATGGTTAATATACATAACATGCACCAATGGACCTATGAAAACCCCCATGCACTGTACTAAACAAATCATCAAGTTCGGTTTAGCGTTAATGTGTGGGGTGGTATTATTGGTAATAGGCTTATAGGACCACACATTTTGCCTGATCGCCTAAACGTGAATAATTTTGTTGAATTCTTAAGACACCCATTTTAGGGATCTATTAGATGATAAACCAATAGATTTAAGAAGAAATATGTATTTTCAAATGGACGGGGCACCAGCACACTGGGGAATTCAAACACGAGAATGGTTAAATCATGAATTCCCAGTACGATGGATTGGTCGTGGCAGTCCATTACCTCGGCCACCAAGAAGCCCAGATTTAAGCTGTCTTGATTTTTTCTTTTTGGGGAACATTAAAAGCATTTGTGTATACAGTGGAAATTGATCCTTGAGAGCAACTTCAGCAACGAATAAATGAAGCAGTTATAATAATTCGACAAAACAATATGCTTCAAAATCTAGAAGGGAGCAAAATACGTAGGTGTATGAAATGCATAGAAGTTGGGGTTAGCCACAATGAGCAATTGCTGTAATTTACAAAATAAAAAACTTAAAAAATGTAGTCGATATTTCCTTACTATTTATGTACTGTTAATTCAAAAATGCAAGCAGTAGGTACATTAAAATTAGAATATTACCATGAAGGAGGTCTAGCATGCCTGTATACAATCTCCTTATGTTCCATATTAAATCAAGTGCGTTGCTATGTGAATCGCAGGCAACTTAACACACAGATCAGTACGACTGACCACACAGTGTTGCTAAGTTTACAAAACTTTAATTACGAATTCTTCGAAAACTACACGTTTGCGAGCAAAATGCTTGTAGAATTTTTGCTCAGTTTTTGATTCAGAATTGCGTGATGTAAATATTTTCCGCCATGTAAGATTCACCCTGTATGTTGATCATTAAATACTTACAACATTCTTCTTAATTACCAATTACAGATACATGATGATTCACGGGAGAGTACGATCAAAAATGGGCAACCCAAAATACATATCGCAAGATACTGTTGGTATGTGGTGTGTATATGGTTGTTTGGTATGCTTGGCAGTTTACTAAGTTATGTAAACAATTTACATCTAAATTAATAAAATGTTATACTCCGTATTTTATGCTATGTAAAATACTTAAAGTTAGATATTTATAAATAAGGCTTGGTATTGTTTTTGTTTATACTTAGTTTACTTAAAAGTTGAGTAGACTATAATGCTCATTCTGCTCATAAAAATTTAATTTCCCTGTACCTTGTGATATATATTTTGGGTTGTTTATTTCTGAAAAGAAAGGCTCAAGTACTCCCATGAATCACCAGAAGTAATTTGATAAAAAGAAATCTAAGTATAGAAAAAATTTCGTTAATGTAACAACAATCAAATTTCCATGCGCGTAAAAAACCACCATCTGAAGATCTTGAACAAACCAGGTTCATATGTTTTAGCTGGATAGTTTTAAAAACATTATTTAGTTGTAGACAATTGTTTCTGAGAATACCCATGACAAAAACTAGCTCTACTGAACAGCGCAATTTCCAGACCGTTTTGCATTTCCGCAATCCAAATTTTATTCAAATATCGTCAGAAAAAGCTTTTAAGAGTCCTCGAAGAAAACAAGGAACAACACGTGAATTTCGATAAATAAAAGAACTAAAACTTCCGGTGGGAATTGAGTGGAAAACTCGTAAACCACGAACGTGTGTAAAACTAAAATGTGTGTATTTTCTTTAGGTGAAAATCGCTACGATTTGTTTTTTCTTTTAGTTGCGATGTAACAAAAACCCTAACATTGGCACACCGAATAAATTTTAAAACATGACATCTCCAACCACAATGGCCACCGTCCCGCTCAAAATTCGCTGACGAGTTTCCATTTATAATGGCGCTCTCTCAACGCTGAGTAAACATTCTATCCTTCTCCTAAATGTTTCATAAAAGTGTCTCAGTTGTCAAAGAAAGCATGATTTATAGAAATAACTGCACTCCTCGGATAATGCTTTTATCTTGTTTTATTTATCGAACGCTGGAATCACTTTATGAAAGTAAATATACCTAACCTACAATCTAGACGTTACGTTCACACTGCTACGAGATATTGACAATTCCGCTGTCACCTGCATATGTTAAGATAAATTGCCTTCGTGTATGTGTTACAGCTAAGACAAAATCTCGTAGGTATTTCTGCAGCCAGATGAAATACAAGATTGAATGTGAAAATTTCCTGAACATGGCTTGAAACGTTTTTGAATGGTCTGTAGAAAATTAAATCTGTGATGAGTTAGAGCAAATAGAAAGTAATTACAAAAGATTGGTTTTTCAAAACAAATTTTGAGTTCCTCCTAACTGGTTGACAAATTTAGTTGGCAGAATATTGAAATATCTAATCATTATAAACCTAATTTTTATTTTCGAAAGCAACATTATAAGTGTATACAAATTTAGTTCATAAACCTTTTTTTAAAATATAGTAGGTATATTTTTCCCAGTTTGCCTAATTTATTAAATATAGTTAATAATGTCCATTTATTACTTATTAGTTTTTACATACAGTTTTGTTTTAAAGACAAATGTATCCTTTTTCTAGAAATTCATCCCTTAACAAGCATTTTCAATCATCTAAGCAGTGAAGCACCTCATTCCGAAAAGTTATGTTGAAACTGTATCGACACTTCATCACTTAGAAAACACAAATGTAAAAATTATCTTTATATATACAGGGTGTCCCTAAACTGGTTTAAAAGCTTCAGGTAAACTTTTTTCTTTAAGAATCCTTAACAAAAAACTGCAAGAAAAAATTTGGTCTGCAGCTTAGTTTTCTTATACGATGGTGTTAAAATTCATACCTTCAGTGCAGAATTTTAGCCAAATGGTTATAAGAAATTAAGTAAAACATGTATTTGCTTAATGAGGAAACTTAAATAAATTTAAAACTGCTAATTAACATTGAATTAGCAATTTAGTTCTTCGTTTGGAAGTACTGTTAAAAATCATACTTTTGGTAAAAGTACAATTTGACAACAATGCAGGTGTATGGGTACTGGGATAAAAATTTCGAAAATCTGTTGTTTGCGTTTTGACACGTGTGTCAAGTAAATCAATTTTGAATTGACATTACGAATTCTGCATTAAATTCGCCTTTAATTCGTGTTATTGAGTTCACTTGTGTCTTGACCATCATTATGGCGTATGCTGTAAACGAGTACGTGGATATGATTTGGGTTCTTGCGGAATATGAGGGAAACTGCAATGAAGCTGCTAGGGTTTACGCTCAGCGTTTTCCTAATAGAAGACATCCAAGCCACGTAGTAATTCGAGCTGCAAATCGCAGATTTCGAGAAACTGGAAATATCCGTCCGGTTCAAAATTGGGATAGAGGTCGACCAAGAACTGTTAGAGACAATAACTTGAAAGAAGAGGTTCTTAATCTGGTAACTGAAGAGCCAAGTATTAGTATGCGTGCTGTTTCTAGAATTGTTGGTGCATCAAAAACCACTTTTCACAAGATCATAAAGGATGATTGCCTTTATTGCTACCAAAGTCCGGGTGCAACATTTATTAGAGGAAGATTATGAAAAACGCATTACCTTTTGCAATTGGTTGTTACAACAACATAGAAGAAAACCAAGACTTGTTTGTAAATAATATTTTATGGACAGATGAAGCCACTTTTACACGAAATGTCATTTTTAGCTTCCACAATCAACATATTTGGGCCCATGAAAATCCCCACGCCATGCAGGAAGGAATTTATCAAGTTAGGTTTTCGGTCAATGTATGGACAGGAATCGTAGATAACAAATTGGTAGGTCCTTTTGTACTACCTCAGCGATTGAATGCTAACAATTACTGAAATTTTCTAAACGACGGATTCCCAACATTGTTAGAAGATGTGCCTTTATTGGTTCGCCGCGATATGTGGATGCAGTTAGACGGGGCGCTATCCCATTATGCGGCTAACACGAGAAACTGGCTTATAGGAAGTTCCTGTTTGTACAAGCCTCTATTATTTTACGTAGTAAATCCAAAAGGGAATCGGGTTCTGCAAAACTTCGGATTTAAAATACTCCCACAAAAAAGTCCAACGGAGTCAGCTCAGTGGATCGCGGAGGCCATTCTGCTGGACCATAACGACCACTCCCACAAAAAAAGTCCAACGGAGTCAGGTCAGGGGCTCGTGGAGGCCATTCGGCTGGACCACGACGACCAATACATTGTCGAGGATACGTTGCATCTAGATAATTGCGAACTTGTCTGCTAAAATGCGAAGGAGCGCCATGTTGCTGGAATATTATATCCATGTCAAATTCGTTGGGATTATTTTCTGCACTCTCAACTATTAACCGATGGATAAGGTTTTTCAGCATGTTCAAGTATAATTCCCCTGTAAGATTTCCATCGATAAATAAGGGACCTACGATATGGTCGCCAAATATTTCTATCCATACATTCAATGTTTGCTGAAATTGGGTGTGACCCTCCCGGAAAACATGGGGATTTTCATTGCAACAATATCTTACATTTTGTCTGTTAAAAAACCCATTAAAAAAATGAGCGTTTGTCACTAAAACAGATATTCCGAAGATAGGATGGGTTTCTTGCAACGGTTTGGGTCGTGAACTCATAAAATTCAATGCGTCTATCCGGATCGTCTTCAATCAACTGGAGTAAAATCTTCATATTGTGTGGATGGAGCTTATGCCGTTTTAAAAACTTTTTGACAGTGGTCGCCGATACATCACATATCGCAGCTACATGTGTAGTTGATTGCTGCGAATGTACTTCCATTTCACTGACTATCTGAATTTGTATGTCTTCTGAAATTCGGGTCGTCCAGGGTTTTTCCTGTTTTGCACACTTCTAGTGTTAAATGTTTGAACAAGTTCTCTTAAATACGTCCTCGAAATAGGACGGTCGGGAAAACGTTCATTAAATATTCTTCGGCTTTGTGAAAGTTTCGATTGGCTTCAGAAAAAATAAAAACTGCTTTAGTTTTTTCCTGCAATGTTCGAACATTCGCCATAATTATTGTTAGTATCACCGGTTTTAGCACCCAATATTCAAACGCGAGCAAACACAATAACTGAATTAAAGTGACAGAATAGAAAGGCTAATTATTTCAATGGTTTTACTTCTATTGTTTCGCCTCCTACATTTTTTAGCGTTTTGCTTGATATCAGAAACAGATAATTTGGAAGCCTGTCATTTGTTTTTGAACCTAAAAAATTTTTCCAAAATTTAGAATTATACTCTACTCAAAGAGACCTTTCAAATGAGGTGTCACTTGACTCCCATTGCCATTTAAAAAAATATTTCAAAATAACGCCATTTTGAAAGTTATAAAATTTAAATATGGGCTAAAAAGTAGTATTTAGCCTCCCATTAAAGGACACACAATTTTGTGAAGAAATATCAAGTCATTCAAAAGTTAGTAGGGGGGGGGAGAGGACATTTATCGACCATATTATATATAATTATATACGATGTATATAAAGCACTATACAGAGTAAAAAATAGTACATGTAATTCAAGTAAACCATGCTTATGGCCATAGTTTTCAACGATAATTAGCCTCCCTCATATCTTTCAACTGATTTTCTTGAAAATTGCCTAGACATGCAAAGGGCGAAAGGTAAAATATGAAAATGATTCATCTACCACTTAGCCGCCACAACTACCTCTCTAAAATTTCAAAGTATATATTTTTTTAATGAAGAAAACTAAATACATAACTGTAGGTATTGGTGAGACACGAATCCGCATTTGTTTAGGGAAACTCATATCCAATATCCAAAGAAATTTAATGTTTCGAAAGTACTCTAGGAGACATCAGTGATCCGTTTCTTGTTAACTGTAATTTGAATGGGAATATTTACCTCGAGTTACTTGTAACCACTGTTGATCTACGTATAATACAACTACTGGAAACTTATCAATAATTTGTTGGAAAATGAAATAGTTTTCTGCAAGATGGTGCACCTCCACACTATATTGCTCAAGCTCTAATTTTTTTAACAATTGGTATCCTGAAGAATGGATTGGAAGACGTGATCCCTTAAATGGCCTACTAGATCACCCGACCTGTCTCCATTGGATTATTTCCCTTGCGGGTATTTCAAAGTCTATGCAACACAGCTGGCCAACATTGTAGATCCTAGAATAACAGAAGACTGTCGACAGGTGACACCAAAACAACTATTATAACTGTAACAACTCAATCGAAATATACATATTACGATATTTTTTATTTTTATCTCTTAATTTCAGGCGAATAAAAAAATTAAGTAGTACGACGAATTCGTTATTTTACGTAAAAAATACCGGCATTTCTGTTTCTGTTGGCATATTTTAGCGATTTTCAAGGAAATAATAGTTTTGATAGATAGGGAGGGTGACTACTTTTCGTTGAAAGCCCTTTTTGTAATTTCATTCTAGCAATTTATATTAAATACGTATTTGGGCAACTCCGGCAATCCAAATGCATTTTAATTGTTCACATTCTACTTAGATATATTACGGAAAAATCATTCTTATAGCCATGTAATCCATTAAAAAGCCTTTTTTACCCAACCGAAAATAGTATAGATGATATTTTATGGTCCTGATTCTGGACAATTATGTAACGAGTACCGTATCATCATTGACAGCCTTTTCGTCCTCGAATTCTTCTCTGTCACGTGTTTCTCCTCAGCGCTAAGGTAGAAACACGGGGGACCTACAGTTTAATGTCAAATCCGAACGAGAGAAATTCCAGAGAAGGTTTTTAGCATTTAGATCCCATTGTTGCAAGCCGAATTGGGTTGCAGATACGATTTTAATAAATCTGCATAGTACCTACGGCTTGGGCTTCGAACCCAAGCCAGAAGCGACGTTTTACTTAGAAAGCAAGCGCTCTACGAATTGAGCTACCACCACACACCGTATAATTACTAAATAATCACTGCAATTGTTCATCCTGTCTTCGGGAAATGCTTTTCAAAACATCCTTAGTCTTAAAAAACTCTTTGTCGCATAAACAATGAACATTAGTATAAATGTGATTATTCGCTGCTTATGCTGGAAAATTATGTTTCAACAGATGTATAGGCACTCCATCACCTAAAAAGGACCTTCAGTACTCGTATCCTATTCAGGTTAATATTATTAAATGCTTAAGAGCATCGGCATCCCTTAAAAAGTACTTTCTGCAGTGAAAATTAATGTACACGTTATTTTTGCATATAGCACTGAAAACTACCTTTATCTACTTTGATTTAATAATAGGTCCATTATGATACCGAAAAAAGTTTAATAATGGAGGCTATTATTAAACTGTTTTTGGTAATAAAATCCTCTATTATTAAACTGTTTTTGGTAACTTTTTGGTTTTTAAGATTGGTGACATTTGCTTTCACTTTGGTCATAAAACGACAAATGTCAGATGTCGAATATACATAACCACAAACTCTATCAGAAATTTTGAATTTCTACATAACAAGTATCTCAAAGTAGATAAAATAGTATATTATACTCGTTTCATAACGGGCATTGTAGCACTTGTTCCATTGGAGCACTCCTCGCTACGCTCGTCGTGCCCCAAACCCACGCGTGCTACAATAAGCCCGTTATGAAACTCGTATAATAATATACTATTATGGACACTCCACCCATAAAATAGAACTATAATGATTCGCACCTATTCGAGTAAATAATGTTAAAATCATCCTTATAACATTTAAATGTTTGACAGGCTACTACTGTATATTTATTTATAATAAAACGGTCAATTTTATTGACATTAAGCTGTTCCAAAAAGAACACACTATTTAAATAATATCACTGAAACTTACAATCAAAAAATAACGTTTAAAGGCGTCATACCAAAAAGGGATTAAATATTTACAGAAAAAACAAAATCCTCCTTTAAATTTCAAGGATGTTACATTAGTAGCAGAAATAGGCCGACGTTAAATAAAAACAAACAAACAAACAAACATATCATACACAGGCAAAGCAGGCTTCAATCAAAAACTGAAAAAAATTGAAAAAGTAATGGTACAATAATACAAACTCTGAACAATAAGCCAGAAGAAAAACAATGGTAATATTTTATAAAGCTCTGTAACTCCGATAAACCGTGGATTTTATTAATAGCTGACTAAAATAGAATTGAAATAGCAGACTCCATATATAAAACATAATATGAAATTTTAGATGTACAACCCCGGAATAAAGGTATCAAAATTTGCCAAACTGGACATAGCATGTAAAATGAAAATACGAAAAAACATCACTGAAAGGTTAGATCACAGCTATACGAGGAAGAAAATCTGTGGGTAGTCTAAGAAACCCGTGTTGAAATCAGTACTTAGCGTACCAGAGGAGGTCAAAGTTCTAAAATATGTTCCAAGAAGTTGAAGAAGAAACTAAAAGAAATGCACACTAAGATTTGAAAATAAGATTGTACTCAACGCGCGTAATACTACCATTAAATTCCCCATGGAAGATGTTATTATGGTTCTGTAAAAAAATATAGTATAAGCACAACCTGAACTATGAACACTATCAAGGAAAACTCCAGTATTGGTATCAGTAAAATTGTTTTTTAAATCAGTACGTCTTAGCCTAGGAAACTTTATAATCCACTATACACACCAAGTAGTAACTAGATAAAGTTTTTTACGAGTGATTCTTTAAACGCGTATTGACAAAATATTATTTTTATATTTAACTCATGTTGTGCGGATGACGTAAAACTTACGGCACGTGGCACAATTTTGAAGTACAGCTATATTTGCAAAGAAAGTAGTTGTTTGAGTTTCGAAGAGTAAGGACGCGTCTGACCGTGCTCCGATGAAGTGCAACACTAGGGAAAAGCAAGCGTTAGTGAGTCATCACCCGGCTTACTAAGGAGATGCAGACGCAGCGAAAACCTACATGCCAGGTGTTAGGTGTCGAAGATTATGATATCCACTACTAACGACGCCGCTGACCCAATTGCAGACAAGCAAAAAAAAAATTAAAATTAAAATAGAAACTCCAAACGAAATTAACTTATATAATGAAGAAGAGAAAAATGCTAAAATTGAACTGCAATAAAATGTTTTCCTATTACAGCAGCAAATAGTAGAAATGCAAGCAGCAATAAATAAGGAAAATTAACTGAAACTGGCCCCAAATGCACAGTTGGAACAAAAACCTCAACATCAAGAAAAAGAACAAGAAAAGAAAAATGACTACATCGCCGGAAACGTCATCACAACAACAGCAAGAAGCTCAAGCGCCAGAAAGAGAACACCCAGTAAAAAAGCCGAAACCGCCGCCAATTGTTTTGAGCCAAATTAAAAATTATGATGCATTACAAGGCGAACTAAAGACAGAAATGTTTACAGTTCAAGCAGTTATGATGAATAACGAGCAAGTAAAAATAAACATAGAGTTTGCAGAAGAATATAGACTAACAAACTTACTAAATGAAAAAAAAAGCACTTTTGGCACTCATACGAAAATAAACAAACAAAAGAAACATAAAACTCATGGCGAGAAAGCTGCACCCGTTATGGGCTCCAGAAAACATAGTAGAAGATTTATATCACCAAGAATATAAAATAATAGAAGCCATTAATATTCTGTAGAGAAAAGATAAGGAACACCTGTTGTTAAACTTCCGAAACGGCAAAGACATTAAAAAATATACGAGTTAAACGAGATACTAGGCATGAAAGGTTGAAACAAAAACTCTAAGAAAATCAAAACTAGTCTCTCAATGCAAGAAATGCCAAACTTATGGGCACATCCAAAAATTCTGCAACAGAAAATCAAGATGCGTGAAATTGCTGGAAAACACCACACAAAATAACGCAAAACGAATGAAAACAGCAACCCAAAATGGGCCAACTGTTGCAAAGCTCACCCAGCCAACTACAGAAAATTCGAAGTAGCCCATAAGGATTCGAAAAATAAGAAACGAAGCAACCAGAACTAACCAAAACAATGCAAAAGAAAGGAAGACAGAAAATAAAATACCGTGTAGATCGGACGCAAAAGCATTCCCAGCACTTCCAAATACTAAAAAAAAGAGGAAATTCCACAGAAAACAGAAGTTTCGACAAACCAGCTACTACAAAGCGTAATGTCAATCTTGTACAGCAGGAAAAAACGTTCGAGCAGCAAGAAAAAAAGCTAAAATCAATCTCTGAGAGATTAATAAAACTTGAAGGAAATAGTAATAAAACTACTGCATCAAAGAAACAATAATGGATTTTGGAACTATGCCAGCAGAACTAACATCAACCAAACTGAAATTTACCGGAACAAAGTACTGCGTAGATGCGCTCTAGTACGCTAGAAACAGTGATATGCAGTGATCTAGGGATAACAGCCGCGACAGAAGAAATAAAAAAACCTTGCCCAGACTAGGCTTCATGACCATGTACAAATCTAGTGAGAAGGCTCAAGAGGACCAAACCATTTGAGCTAGTGTAAAGAGACGTGAAAGTGTCAGTGAAAAAATCAGAGGAAAAGTGAAGTGGTAACACACGAATAAAGTGTTGCAAAATAGAACTGAGAGGATACCACTGGGTGAATTCTTCATAACGATTTAGTTAATTTAAGTTAAATCACAATTGCTGGTTAGTTTTTTAGACTAGTTGTAAAGTAACATCACAATAAAAAAAAATATATTTGAAAAGGGTTCGTAGGGTCAGTTATATTTTGAACAATTATTATGAAACTGCTATTATTATCATTTATTTAACTACTGTATATTTGATTGTTAAATGAAAATGATGGTTTTTTAGTAAGCTTACAGTGTAGACACTTGTATTTGCGCTTGGTAGATATTTTATTAAAAAAAATACATGAATTATTGAAGTCCTCTTGAAGCTTCGCTTGCAAAAATGAACGTATCGCGAATTAGGAATTAAAACAAAAACAGTTTAAATAAATAATTAACATTTCAGATGAGAAATTTGTGCCTCACATAAACATCATTAAAATCCCAAAAGCTTGTTAATTTAATTTCATCTACAGAGAGCGAAATTCTTCAAGATTCAATAAAATTCTAGCCTTTACAACTACTAAATAATGGTAAGCTAACATTTAATTAGCAGTGCCCAATCAACAATTACGCAAATTGAAATCCACGGAAGAAAAACAAACGCTACCATTGTACTCCATTTAAGCCAAATTTACAGAAAGTTTATTTTTCCGCAGAACTTGCAAAACATGAGTTCCAGAACCAAATAAAAACGATAATCGGTTGACTGCAATTTCTGTATTTCCTCGAAACAATGAACGTACAACAGTTAAGCAGCGTATAATAGTTCATAGTTTTGTCAATAGAGGGTAGTCAAATGACGATTCAACAGCTATTAGATTCTAGACAGGACGCTAGGGGTGTACTAACTACACCATGTTTATGTCAATCGTGATGGACCAACGACTGAATATTAAATTTTGCTATAAATTAGGAAAAACTCCAACACAAACTTATGACGTATGGTGATAACACCTTAACTCGTACTAGTGAATGATGTCGGTCGCATAGTCAAATGCTGCTGGTGCCGGTCAAACAGTTATAAAAGTCAAGCAACGCAGGCCCGGGTCACTACTAAAATGTGTGGCAACAGCAACCGGCCGTTCCTTGAAGGGCACATCAAAGCCTTTGGTCCCGGTTACCACTACGGTGGTAGTCATTAGGTCAAGTCAGAGGCGCTAGCGCAATCTAAAAACTGTGGCACCAGGCCGTACAAATTACATTACATTACTAGTGAAAGGTTTAAAGTTTCTAAAAAGGACGTGAGGATGTTCAAGGCGGGCGTCCATCGATCTTTCGAAATGTAGAGTTCTAAAAATTGTGGCAAAAGATCGCTCAATTACCCTTCGAATGATGGCAGATGCGTTAAACGTCACTAAGAAGACGATTTAACAAATTTTACATGAATATTTGGGAAAAAGAAAGAAGTTCATCTTGTATAGTCTTAGGGATGAATAAACACAGACTTCGTTGAGACTTGTCGCGCCATTACAAATTTTCTTAACTGGATTTTCACTGGTGATAAATCATAGTGTTTCGCTACGATCCTGAGATGAAATGTCAGATCATGCAGTAGATTGGAAAATCATCACCAAGACCCAATACGGTACCATGTTGATTACCTTTTTCGATAAACAGGGTGTTACCCGTACAGAATTTCTGCCTGAAGGACCAACAATAAATAATGCATTCTACTCGGATGTGATGAGCGCAATTCTCGAGTGGGACTGAAAATTCGATAAAGGAGTGCTAACAATGCTCCTGCTCATTCTGCACTGATTGTGAAGTAATTTCTCATGAAACACGACGTTCTTTTCGCAATAGCATTGTTACATGCATTGTTGTTGTTGTTGCAACTGTTGTTACAGATTTTAGTGTGCACTTATATATTGGAAATACTTAACATAGGCCGACTTCAAATACGACTGTTGTGCTAGGAAAGATATTGGGAACCAAACTCAAGCAGCATGCCCAATTAGTAACGTCACCTCTAAGCAAGTCTATTAAAACAATAAAAAAAACCTTAAGATATAAATAAACCTTATACAGATATGTTAAATTAAAAATATGGTAATATTTTGTGTTTCTATTGTCTTGTAATGAACATTAAAGAGATAACAAAAATGTATGCCCTAAAAGTACTAGATTCATATTTTTTCAGACATTCGTTCACTCTTTGAATTTCGTTGAATGCTGTAAAATCACATCCCAAAAGAATCAAACGAAAGTATCAGACCAAAAGTGAGTTTTCGCCATAAAGAGGCACTTCCAGTCAAGAATTTGCTATGGTAGTAAAATGTGAGTAATATCCAGTTATTCAGGCAATTAGAAAATATGGTGAATTTTGAACAATTAACGACAAACCGCATAATGGGCTACACAAGAAAACTAGAATTCAAGATGCTACTGCGGTAAAATCAGATGAAATCTTAATTTCACCAAATTAAGCTGTTTCTAATCTGCTTGTCTAAGGGTATGCATTTCCACTTTCAGAGGAAGACAGCTAGACTTAGAGGATGGAGGATATAGAGGAAGCCACTGCTATTCGAAAAAGAAATTTTTAACGTTAATAATCATGCTCACAATGTGTATATAGGAGGTTTCCTGGAGAAGAATTTTCACCAAAATGTGTATTTCCAACAATAAAGTATCCAACGGTTATTATGGAATAAGCTTCCATGATTGCTGAGGAGAGGGTCGAGTACATGCCACCAAACACCTCCAAATATTACAGTGTAAGGCGATAAAATTCACAAGATAGATCTCCAGACCTGAATCCAATACAAAACTTACGGCAAACAGAAAAATGTATAATGTTTCAGGTTTCCGACAATTCAACGTCAATGTTCCTTTTTTGAAATGATGCAAGCCTTTTTAACACTCTTGTAGAATTCGATAAATGCTATCTTATCTAATGAATGTATGGGAACATCGATCAGGCATTTCCTGTAAAACGAAGTCTATTTTTTCCAAAAGCAAACTAAGAAAGTATAGCGAAATATTAAATCAAACTTGTTGGCAGTAAATGAAACAAACTGTACATTTTTTGTATGATTTTGATGATTTGTCCCCGACCATGTAATGGGTAATACAACACTGGCAATATGGCAGTATAAATATATAATAATTAAATAATAATCACAAAGTATGATTCTATATTAACGTGTAATGTAATCTGATACCTAAAACCTAAACCAATTCATTTTTCTTTTTCCACAACTCAAAACGGTTGTGGGAGATGTTAAGGTATAAAACCTAAGTAGTGCCGCGCCACAACCTTAACTGGGGAAATCTAAAATAATTATTCCTAACTTCGCCAATTGTAGACTTCGCTTTCAATTTAAGAAGCGTTTTCCTACCTGACCGGAACTCTGCGATGATGATTTAATGTTTCTTTAGTAAAATACTCACCTGAAACAAAAAGAGAAAAGTATTAGCATGATGGGAAATAAATTACTAACACACACTCAACTGTAAATTGGACGTAAAATCAAACTTACTCTACACCAAACCAGTTCACCGACGAGACCCCATTTCTCACATCGTTTTATGAAGTTCTATTTTTCCGCCGATCACGGTCAATTTCACCATCAAATGCGTAGCTGCTCGATAGCAATTTGGGGTAAACGATAGCGTAATCACAACAAACATACTGGGGTAATCAACAGTGATCAGGCAATCACTGAAATTGTAGGTCTTCAATAAAATGCGTTTAAGTGCGGATACCTAGAGACCTTAATACTTTAATTGAATTTTGAGACAGAGGAGTGGTGTAAACTGAATTAATGCCGGGGAAAACTGGGCGGGTGTCTACAGACTAGGATTAAGTGCAAATGAGTTTAATTGTTCGGAATTAATTTTAACCATCTCCAAGTCAGAAGGCAGAGCAGTATCGGATTTTTTCCGCAAGCTGTGCGGGTAGTTGACAAACTCGTGGTGGAGAATTTGAAATTCCTAAATATAAACACAGGTGGCCCACATCAAACATGAGGGCTCAACTTTCCGACAATAACTTTCACTGGACGTGGGGTTACATAATGAGGCATAAAATTCGATACAGAGGATATTTTTTTAAAGCTTCTTTTACTCAATTCTATTTTTACCTCGTCTGGATTCTGTATATTAAGAACGCCGTTCAATCGAAAGCCTTTCTTTATGATAACCCGATAACCAAGACAACGTATGCGCGAAAGAGACGATTCGATTTGTAGAAATGTTCTATTGCAAATCTAATTTAGGTTTCTTTTGCGTTTGTTAGGCCTATCTTACTTGCAGGTTTACAAACTCCTTAACAAAGTTAGCTAAACTAGCCTTCGTTCAACGCCGCTTCTATTGAAGATTCGTTACTTTGGTTTCCCTGCTCCTTGAACAAATTACAAAAGTAGACTTCACTTGAACCTTAAAACACAGCCTATAAACAGTTTTACTTTTAGTTTACTTAATTGTAGTATTATAAAAAGCAATATATCATAGCTTGAAACGAATTATCAAACAAAAATATGGAAGCAAACAATAGTAACTTGTCAAAGTTATTGGTCTGAAAACGGACAAATGTTTCTTCTGGTTTTGGCTACCTTAACATCAAAACTAAACCAATATACTATGAAAACAACCAGGACAAGAAGGAACTGATCATGGAATGGAAGGAATATATCACGAAACTGATTAAGAAAGGGATAAGAATAAGAAAATGAAAAACAGCAACAAAAGAAGATAAAGGTTTGCATGAAGTAAACAGCAAAGAGATGCAGAGATATCAGCAATTGTAATATGAGTCCTGAAGAAACTAGTGTTTCGACAAGTCCAAGACTGAAACTAGATTCTTAAATCCCGCAAATACTGAGACCAAGATTATCTCTTAGTTTGTAAAAATATTTTATGATTATATTATAATACAAAATGCCAACATCAGAGCAACAGTGCTAACTATTCGTTAACAAACTTTCCGGCCCACTGCTGGACACTGGCCTCGTCTCTGCCGCGTGCTTCTCCTCATCGTTAAGGTAAAGACACAAGGAACCTGCAGTTTAACGTCGAACCTAAACCATAGAACCAGAGAAAATGTTTGTCATTAATACTTTCCAGTTGTCGAGAGATTTAGGAAACTGAGTGTTGTGGGTTGCAGCACGAGATTTGTATACACTGCGTGGTAACGTTGGGAATCGAACCCAAGCCGCGAACTAAGTTACCACCACACTCTACTATTTACACCCAATAAACCGAATTACTATTTTCGTATTTAAAATAGTTTTAATGGCGCTTGTTTGGTAATGGGGACTAATGAATAGTTATTTATAAATAATAAATAGATTGAAAGACGTTAATCTATCAATCCTATTATTCAAAATTTGCCTAGTATGTTGCATTTATAAACATGTATAATAGAACTACCAACTGGAACGAATGTGCAAATAGACCCGCAGTATCTCGCATTACGTTTAAAGTCCTTTACAGCACCTAGTATTGTCTTTAAGTACTTAGAATGTATTCACAGTACTGGAAATTACATTGTATGATCGGGCAATGCTTCGAGTTCAGCCCTACCTCGTGCATTACTGGCAGTTTGTTGGAATGGGAAACCCTACAATGGTAGACATTGTACTGAGGAATAGTTGAATAATTTTATATCAAAGAATGTTTACTAAAGAACTTGAAGAAAATCTAGGAAAGGATAGAAAGATTAATCATGATTTGGTTATTATTTCATCCTCTATGTCAAAATTTCCAATTTCGAAGTCATAATTTTGAATAATAAACATTACCCTTTCAATGTCGATAATTCCACCATTAATCTTGAAATATCAAATATTGCTCTCTGAACTATCGACTTTAATCCCTATAATGTTCGACTCTCTTATATGTATTTCCAGTTACTAGGTATATGAAAGTTACGATGTTAATCTTGAAATTTCCAACTTCTTTGAAATTTCCAACATAAATCTCGTCATTTTCAACTCCAATCTAAATAACCCTCAATTCTAGAAATTCCTTGCACTATCGAGTTCAAATTCGATATTTCGAAATATTCGACAACTATGTATTTGAATAATTCCAACATATTTCGAGATTTCCCACATTAGGTTGAAACTATGGACTTGTTATCTAATATCGGAATTTTGATTAATCTTGAAAACACCGGAATCTCCAGCACTGATTTTAGAATATGCGCCTTTTTTGGGATTTGGAAATCGGAAATTCAATTACGGAATTTAATCAACGATTAGAATATACAACATTAAGTTTGGAAATTCCGACTTGTTTGTCAATTCTTTTGGAACGGAATTTTCAAATTCAATTTGAACAATTCCTGTCAATTTTTCGGAATTTACGACATTAAGTTGTTGTTATCGACTTTAATTCGATATTTGTGACTGAAACCTCGGCGTTTTCGATGTTAATCTCGAATACTACTACATACATTTCAAAATTTCCAAAATTAATCTTGATATTTACCGCATATATATATTTTTGACGGCAATTCTGATTTTGAAATTTCTACTTTCTAGGATATTTCTAACAGTAATCTTCGAATTTCTGAAATTTCCAATACTCATTTAGAAAGTTTCGAATCTAGAAAATTCCGTAATGAATCTTACAAACTACCACCATAAGTTCAGAATTTCTGACCTTTTCTGTGAATATTCAACTTTGGTGTTGAATGTTTTGTCCATATTTCCATTACTCTGACTTTAAGTAGAAAATCCAATAGTTTTCGTTAATTTTTCTACCTTAATTTCACAATGTCAGACTTTAATGTAGATAGGTTAAGCATTACAGTTTTGTTCGCAAAATTTTGGACTTATTTCGGACTTATTTATATTTATTTTACTATTTCCAATTTTAGTTTCAAGAACTTCTATATTAGTTTTCGACTATTTCTCGGAACTGTTTCATTATTTAGCAAATCTTGAACTTATTCTGTAATTTTTGGCTATAATCTCAAAAACTTCGATTTTCATTTCGGGAGTTTCGACTCTTTTTTCGAGATATGCGATATTTCTTTTGAAGTTCCGATATTACTGCCAACATCTTGCGAGCTTAGTCTTGAATTGTGTCTCAGAACATTCGACATTAATCATAGAATGTTTCGAAAATTTTCTAGAAATTTCGTTTGTCTCGGAATCTTTGAGCGTAATCTTGAAATATCCTATTTTAATTTTCGTAATCCCTGCAGTACTTTGAAATTTCCGACCTAAATCACGAAATATTCGACATTAATCTTGGAAAGTTTGACATTTTTCAAGAAATTTCCGTTATTCAACTCGGAATTTTAGACTAATCCTCAGATATTCAATATTAATTTTGGAATATTCTAAAAATTGCCCTTGAACTTGAATCAGAAAATATTCGAAAAAAAAAGTAGAATATTCGACACTTTTGTTCTGGAACTTTCAGTTATTTGAATGCGATCTAAAATAATTAACAACCATTCATTTTTAAACGAAAAATGAACATAAACCATCATTTACAATAAGCCTTGGGGCAAATTTGTTTCTAATAATCAATTTGCAAATTTCGCAAGCGCACAGAGGCTAATCTCTTTCAAGTCCTACCCCGTTATTACCAACGGGAATGTATTATTTCATCGGAGTTGCATACACGAACCCGTTTAATATCTGCAGTAATATCCGTAATGAAGAGGTAACTAGTGGGTATTACGCCCATAGCTGTAGCGAACAATTCCCCGCTCTGGAATACGTCAATAAAACAATAATGCATCTGCAAAGTGGATTTTACACCGTTACGCCATGGAAATTAAATACAGGAACTGATACACTCGTAAATACCGCTGCGGCGTTGGATAATTACATGATTAAAAGGTCTCTTGGTAGCTGTTCTGTCGCTGCAGCCCATACCAGTTCGTTCATTCAATTCGATGATGCGGTTTGATGTTACACAAGACAATCGCTTTGAAATGCGGGTCAATAATTTGATTGATTCAGAAAATAAATATGTTAAATTTTAAGGAACAGGTACAAAATAAGTAAAACATTAAATTTATGATACACAGGGTGTTTTACGAAAACTCTCAAGCTGTTTTAGCTGATTTAGAATCAGAGCAATCAGGAAAATGGTATGCTGCTAAACAGGGTTTTTGCTTGATATTCGAATTACACTATGCAGGGTGACTCATAAGCCTGTTTACAAATTTTGGCAATGAAAACTAGATGTAATTTCGTTTATATGAATGTAGGTTCTATCTTCCTTTGTTAAGAAGTTATAGGGTTTTTAAAATAATTATATCTCTGAACACTAATGAGTAATCATATTTTAAGAAACTCAAAACATTTATTGTAAGAAACAGAAAGCAATATTGAGTACTACAGTAAATGTTCAAAAATTAGTCTATTCACCTGAATACACAACTGGCAACGACGAACTAAACTCTCTTGCACGCCTAATACATTCATATTATTTCTAATATGAGTTTCAGCATCTCGAATCCTCTGGAATAATTGATGACGATCATTTATTTCCACGACATAAACAAGTTGCATGAAGTGACCCATAAATAAAAATCGCAACGATTTAAGTAGGGAAAGTTGGAAAATGAGTATGCAGCCATTTGGTCACTTGTCTTCCACGGTGAGACGGAGCCTCGTCATACTGATACCACATATCTTGCATCAGGTGGAGTGGAACGTCTTCCAGAACATCAAAAAATGTGGTGCTCAAAAAGTTATGGTGCCTCTCTGCATTTACAGGTCCATCAAAGACATTTACAAATAGTGTTCTGTTAAATAAACCACCCTAAACATTTACACTAAATCTCTGCTGGAAATTAAGCGTTCTGCTCGCTTGTGGATTGTCTAGAGACCAAATATGATCATTGTGGAAATTATTAATACCATCTCCATTTTTTACTAATTTTTGTTATGCTAAACCATGGCTACTACGGTTTTTCAACTTAATTTATTGTTCAAACAGATAATTATTTTAAGAACTCTATAACTTCTTAACAAAGAAAGATAAAACCTACATTCATATGAACATTTCTTCATGAAATTACATCTAATTTTCACTGCCAAAAACAGGCCAATGAATCACCCTGTATTATACGTAAAACCAATTATGTGTTACAGATATGCATGTACGCCTTTTTGATATTTTTTAAGGCCGTCTAATTCAAATTACAAACCGTACTTGTAAACATTTGTACACACTGGCGTATAGCCCTCCGAATGATGGTTGCGAAACAGTGAACTAGTTAGTAAAACTACATAATCTTGACATGGGTAATATACCTACAACAAACTTTTAATATTTTAATGTACGAGGCTTGCAAACCAGAAGTAAAGCAGCATATAACAGTTCACAGTTTTATCAATAGAAGGTGTCCAAGCTAAACTCAAGCAAATGTTAGTTTATGCGCAGGCTGACTAAGGCTTATATCGTGTTTCCGTCAGTCGTCATGGAGCAATACTAATTTAATTTTAATTAAAGGATGTTCAAGATGACGCCAGAAACGGGAATCCGTCGATCTCTCGAAATGAAGATAGCAAGAGTTTATGAACATTGTGGTGAAATATCGTCGAATGACCCTTCGAACGATGGCTGATGAGGTGAACATCATCAAGGAGACGATTTGACAATTTTACATGATAATTTGGGAAAAAGGACAATCTGTGCAACTTCGTTCCATACAGTCTCACGGATGATTCAAAACAGAGAAGAGTTGCAAAGTGCGCAAACTTCGTAGACTTGTCGCATGAATGCAAATTTTCCTAAAACGAAACACCAGAGCATGCAATGGATTGGAAAATCTTTAAATAATCAGAAGGACCCAAAAAGTTTTGCTTGCTAAAATCCAAAATCAAAACCATGCCGATTTTCCATAAACAGACTATAGTCCATAAAGAATTTCTGCCTGAATGGCAAACGGTAAATAGTACATTCTACGTTGAAGCGATGAATAGATTGTTGCAGGGTATTTCTCGACTGTGCCGCAATTTCGAAAAAAGGGTATTTGGTTCTTGTTGTACGACAATGCCCCTGCCCATTCTGTACTGATTGTCACGTCATTGTCGCACGAAACACGGCGTTGTTGAGATCAATCACCTACCCTATTCAACTGATTTGGCACCGGCAGACTGTTTTCGCTTTCCTAAAGTGAAAACTGGTCTTACAGATAAAAGATTTCAAAGCGGGGAAAATACCACGAAAATGGCTGAATTGGAAGCAGTTTTCGGAACGTTACAATAAGGGTATTAAAGTATTAAATGGAGATTACTTTGAACAAATATCAAATATTTTTCATGTTAGATAAATTTTATTTCTAGTTGTTGTGCCTGTCCGAGAACTAAATTTCCAACCTCGTGCGTACAATTATCTTAAAATTATGTTCCGTATATAAAAAATACTAGCTGAACCTGTGGGCTACGTACCCCACTATATTTGGAAGCTTCTTTAAAACATTATAAATAAGCTGCTTGGAGATTAACATACATTGTAGAGCACCTAGATTCGTAATAGATAACCCTTTACATTATTGTATTTCAGCTTCCTCTGGTTGTTCTCTCATATTTAAAAAAATGCTCCGTAGATTGTCATGTTGCTGCATTCTGCTCATCTCTTTTCAATGCAGGAAAGTGATATTTATGCAATGTGAACATGAAGATAATTTAATCGTAGTTTTCAGGAATATAAAAAGTACATTAACATTTAACACATTTTCCTTGTTTAATGCGTGGAAAGAGCTATTTTAAAAGATTAGATGGAGATCATTTTTTTATTTTCTGGAATAGACAGGATGGCACTAATATGAATATTCGATTTTAGGAAGTGGGTCGTACTTTTCATAGAGTAAAGTGTCTAGAAGAATTGTTTCCCATATTTTTTCTAAATAGAGCGCGAAAAATAACATTTAAACAGGGTGCAAAATGTAATGTAAGCTATTAAAAGCACCTATATTTTTAAATAATTCTCCTGAATAGTGTACAAAAATATTATTTGTACGAATTTTCACAAATTTCAATTAAAGATATTAGTTTTACAATGAATAGAGTCACTAATTATAGCATCTAATATTTGCTGATAGTGAGTGCTTGCAGAATTAAACCACATAATTGACCTGTAATAACTAGAGTTGGGCAAATGTCGCATATCTCTTCCTAGTGAGCATAACTTGTTAATTTTTCGTGTATACACGTTTTTTAATGTTTAGACCCGTAAAAAGTAAATACTTTTTTGCATATTTTGCCTATATTACAACTTTACGGCATGTGGCATATGTTCGTGCATATTTTGTCTTTTAAGGGAATGAAAATGCATGTTCTAAAAAAAATTAAAAAATAAAATATCAAGGAAATGTTTTGGAAATTAAAGTTCTATAACTTCTTACGGGGAAACAACTTAATATTGTCTAAATATCTGACAACAGAAAGTTCAGGTAAACGCAGATTTAGCTTATAGGACAAAGACGGTATTAATTAGGTAGGTAGTTAGGTATTCAGTGGACATTTCTTGGAAAATAGTACGTATTTGGGAATTTTGCTGATTCTTAGAAGATATCCTTATTGTGTATTTAGTATACTTAGCTTACCAAAGAGGTTTCAGTTTCTTTTTTGCGTCATTCATTTCTTGACAGAGCTGCAAGTATCAACCCAAGATTTGTGAAAATTCCTAAAGTTGGTAGTTCAACAGCCGATTTAATTAAGTGGTTGAAGCCGCATGCATGCTTTAAATATGATGGAAGCGTTCTGTTTTGTACCGTCTGCACAGAAGAGGTATGTAACCCGTTATTTTAATTTAATAAAATATTCGCTCTATTTAAACATTGGCAACCCAGACCATCCCTTAATGTCAAATTAAATGATTAAATTCTAATTTGTTATTTGATATTATCATCAGTCATGGGATTTTTATTAGCCCTCCTCTCAATTAGTTGCCATATCCTCTAAGCTCTAGTAAATTATTGTACTCAGTTACTGTTTTTACAGATCAACGTTAATAAAAAGTTTCAACTTGATCAGCACGTAGCTACTGGACCACATCAAAGAA
>JABXWE010019551.1:0-18796 GCA_014611495.1 Limonius californicus | reverse complement strand
CATATTCTGTATTTGATTTTTTTTCAACTCACCTGATCTTTCCACATATTCTGCAATTTCTTTCCAAATATTGTCCTTCACTCGCGTATCGCGGTAGAGTGCATGTTGCATATCGTACAACGCTGGATGTTTTCTCACTGACTCGGTGAGTTTCTCGTCCTCTTCAGCGGAAAAATGCAGTTTTACGTTTTGCGATGACATTTTTCAACAAAAGGATACGTGCACAAATAACAAAAAAACGCTAGCGACTGCGATTATGACTCCTCCAAGAGCAGGCGACTATAGTCGCACAACGATCGACGGTAGCGACTCTAGCGATCATCGCGGGGAGGAAAACGATAACGTACAAACTCGGAAGAGGAGTCCTCCGCGATGATCGCTGAGCGGCTATCGCAGAGCGATTATCGCTGGAGTCGCTTCTAGGAAAACGTACCTTTTAAACCTAACGACTCCCACCGCAGTGGCAGCCGAGACTGACGGCTTTAACAGGCGTTCTGAAGCACCACCGATCGTTGTTGTATCATTAAACGGGCATCCATTCTAATAACGAACCGAGCCTGCATTGCTTACCTTTGGTGACCGTTTATAAGTGGTTCCAGCAGGGTATGGTTACGCAGCCGAGTACATATAGAAATTTAAGATTAGATCTCTGACTTATAAGTGAGGTTTCTCAACTGCGCGGCACTTCCAAAAATAAGCAAGAAACCTGTTTGGTAATTGTTTCTTGCCTTACTTCTTTGAAATTCATATTTATATTTTAAAAATACATAATAGTAATCACTATTACTATTTCAAAGGCTACGTATTTCGACATCCAAAATGTTATTTGCAAAAGCAATTATTAATTGTGAACATTTGTAGTTAGGGAAGCACTACCCTGGATTTGGATCTCAAACTTTACTCTGGTCTTCTATTCCAAACTTTCCAATAGCGGAGAATTTATGAGCTCAATTTGTTCATTCATTGAAGATATATTTGTTAAAGTGTGTTTGTGAATTTAAAAGGCCTCGAGTATATTCAATTCACGTTTATCATCACAGACGTGTAAAAATTTTATATTATTTGATTTCAATGGATGATTGTGTTCTAGTAAGTGTTTAGCGTAGTTAGATTTTCCTGGGTGCTTGTATTTGTATGAGCGTATGTGTTCTTTGTATCTGGTATCAAAATTTCTAATTGCCTGACCTACGTATACAGAATTACACTGCGAACAGTTAAATTTGTAAATACCTGATTTTTAACAATCGTTATTTGTATCTTTTGCGTTGAATAAGGTGTTGAAAGTGTTTTTTGTAGTTTTATAAATTACTTTAAAAGTACCCGTTCTGATTGTAGTTTTAGCAATTTTCTCCAATATATCACCGAAATAAGGAACTGACAAGTAAATTGCCAGCTCGACTTGATATTGTCATATACAGGCAACCTTGACCAATTTAATTAAATTAGGGAAAAAGAGATTTTGGTTACCATGCTATATGTATGTTGGGTTGATTCAACCACTTTTAATTCCTAAATCGCAAATGAAAATTCTGGACCAACTATATAGTTGATTCTTTTTATATAGGACTTATTTAAGGGCACATATTCACATTAAAAATATTTTACTTAAATAACTATCTATACTTTTTCTATGGCACGAAGTAAAGAACAGTACTTTCTTGAAATAAATAAATTATAATCTATTCAGCATTGATTTGCCATCCAGCAGGCCGGTTTTTTTTTCTTAAGTTGTATTTCTTAAATATTATTTGATTGATTTCTAGCAATGTAAAAATGAAATTGCCCTGTTGCCAGCTCTAGGGTCCCCTACTTTTCTAAAATAATCTAGTAGTTTAGAAATAATAAAACACATAATATGCCTACTTAATTGTCAGAATGGTGAAAGTTATTAACAAAGTGACTAAACTGCAAATTGTGAAAGTTTTCAACCACTATAAAAGAGATAGGCCAGACTTCACACGATTTACCATTATAAATCGATTAATTGATATATTTGGGGTAAGCATGTATTATTTCTTAAATATGCAATTGCAAATTACTTATAATTTTAGGTGTCTGAGCGTTCTATAAGGGACATTTTATCACAAGAACAGGACGTTTTGAAATCATCCATTTGTAGTAAACGTGGTAAAACCCAGCCAAAATTAAAAGTGAGGGGAAGAGGTTCACGATTTTGAATGTGGGATGTAGTTTAGACTTTTTAGAAGGGTGGGACATGTTACTAGACTCAAAGAACAACGACAGGGACTATCATAAAACTATGAATGAGGACATTTTTCAAAATTGATTGGTTAATCAGCTGATTCCTGCTTTGGACAAGTTGCAAGGAAAATTTGTCGTGGTTATGGACAACGCACCGTATCATTCAGTGCAGTTTGACAAGCCGCCCACATTTTCTTGCAAAAAAGGTGTATTGCAGGAATGGTTGATTAGCCACCACAATGTCGAAATTCAGGGCAAAATTACTAAGAGTAAACTTTGGGAGTTAATTAAACCTTTTACAGCAGACGGAAATAAAAGATACGTAACTCACGAAATTTTGAAAAAGCGCAAATATGAGGTTCTTCGTTTGCCTCCATACCATTGTCAATACAACCCAATTGAAATGGCGTGGGGGTTTTGTAAGACCTATTACAATAAGCACATAAATTCGCAGCCAAAATCGAAAGACAAGGTTGCAAATTTCAAAATGTACCCCCGACATGTGGCAAAATTTCTGTGAGCATTGTGAAAAACTTATTTCGGAAGACTGGACAAAACATTTGGGAAATCTATCGTTTGAAAATATTCCTCCTTTCATTATTTCAATTGGGGATTCTGATTCAGAATCGGAGGGCGCCGATGATTCAGATACTTCTAGTAATATCATGAAAGTGGAATAGGGTAGGGGATATTCTTTTGGCATCTAAATTGTGAATGAGTGTTTTACAGTTTTTATCTCGCCCGAGAAAAACACTGACCTCAGTGGAATACGAACTTGGGTCTCTTAGCACCAGAGACAAACAGTCAACCACTGGACTACCATAATATCAATTTGAAACATGAGCGGCATGGACGTTAATTCTTCTTAATTTGCTGCAAGACCTAAATATAGGACAACAAAGAATGGCATGGAATATGCTCTGTATACATACGATTTGAGTTCAGAATTCTCGTGTAAAAAGAACAGCAATATGTATTTGGTATGTGTTACGACGAAATTTAAATTATAGTTATTATTTTATTTATAATGAAATCATTATTATATCTAAGTATTATAAACCAATATTGAGCAGAAATAGGCGGACTGGCAACATTGCCTGCTTTCAAAAAACATAACCTCCATCAAGAAAAACTAGCATAAGCCAACTTAATTAACTGACAAATTTCAATGATACCACACATTCCCCCAGATTTCCACAGCCTGCTCGATGGCAAATCAATCCTGAATAGATTATACATCCTATTATTAAACAATAAACTTTCGGTTTCACATTATTAAATAAAAATTCATAAATAGCGTGATCTAATAAAACTAATGAAAGCTTTGATTTATTTAGAAGAACTAGTTAAATAGGAAAATAATCAAATCGGAAGTACAATCATTCATTATTTAGAAGGCAGCTTACACTAATTAAGAAAGTGCTTGTTTAAGAAAAAGTAATATAGGTATTTATCTTATTAAAGCGATTGCAATGTATAACGAGAAAGTTACAGTATTTACATTTTTGCAGTTATAGCGGTTTTATATTCGTTTTTTATAAATAATAATCTGATTTTCATACTACTACTGCTATTGCTATAGAACCAGTTTCATTTTTACACTTGCGCAAAATCTGCTTATTTTAAGCTCGAGGCAGTTATACAACAGTTCCGGAGATATGAACAGATGATTTACTAGGTTTTTTCTGCACTGTTATTGCAGTATGTAAGATTATGGAAATAAAACGGTCTGACTAGGTACTTACTTCAGTTGTACTGATTTACATCTTAAAGACTAGCGTCATAAATTATTTATAAAGCAGGAAATATCACTTCCGAGACTCTGGTCTTTCTTTTAGAAATCATTGCATTACTAAACATACAGGGTATAACAGGAAGTATGTCCGTCCCTACATTTGTACTAGTTTTTAATAAATCAAACTAAAACTAAATATATGTTATTGCTGTGTAAAACCTTGCAATATTTTACTTCTCTTACACTTCCAAGTATAGCATGATCTTTTTTAGCTGCAATACAACATTCTATACGTGAGTATACTGTTTTGGAAGCAGTAGAAGAATATATTTAGTGTTTGAAAATGTTGGTTCTAGAATGTCTTGAAATGTACAGAATTGTTTCAAGGACCTCATCTGTTATATCAACAAAAGCTGTACCTTAAAATGTATCTCAACGCAAATATATAGGCTATCGAATGTGATGAATGGAACAATTGCTTACGAACGTCCCATGTAGAATTAATCTGATATACATGTTTTATTGTAGGTTGATTGAACTGATATTTATCTAAAAATATGAGTTGAAATACTAATGTCAGTGCTATATAAAAGTCAAATTGTACTAAAATAACATTTATTGTTTGTATTGATCCGTTTTGTATTTGCGTACATACAGGGTGATTCTAAAAATTTATGATAAACTTTAACTACGTATAGCTGAGGTTATTTAACACCTAAAACATGTAGAAATTTTTTTAATTAGATACCGTTACGGAAATATAGGACTTCAAAGTTTTTACATCAATTCATTTGTATGTATTCAGTGTAAATAACTGTTTTATTTCTAGAACTTTGTTGTTTTGGAAACTTACAGTCAAAGCTTAATTTCCAGTAGAAAATGTACAATTGAGTGCAAAAAGCGGATGAAATCTAACCCAGAAGTGAAAAGTTGATTAAGAAATGTACATAGGCAATGTATACTAAAAAGAAAAATTCCCTGTATATGCTATTTAGTGAAAGCCGGGCCAAATAGCATATTACAAGTATTATTGAATTAGTACGTCTGATAACCAGGGGATCTACATATATCGCTTGAATTGCACACTGGTAGACAATCACCTTCCAATGGCTTTTAGATTCACAGCTTTGAAATGCAGATGTATTTAAGTTATGAGAATTTTAAAATTGATTAAATTGAAAACAATTGTCACTATAGATAAAGAAATACATCAGCAAATACTGAAACCAACAGTATAAAAAATACAACAATAACAGTCACAAAATAAGTGATATATTTAAGAAGGACTTCCGACTCCTGCAGTGATTCGAACCGAGAAGTGTCCGGACTATTACATCCAAAGCCTGGCTGTCTTACCACTAAGCCACCCCAGCCTTTGCTTGCTTACATAATGATACAAATAATATCTTCGCATTTTTATATTGCTAATAATTATTACATTGCACATTTTACGAATTGGTAACATTATGATCCTTTTGCTACAATGTTTGTAAGAAGTCTATTGTCACCTAGAATTATTTAAAAATAGACATACAACCGTATCTCCATACGTAGGCCTTGGCATTTATAATTTTTCTCGCTGAATGTTGCACAAACAAAAATCTAAAACATCCATCTCTTTATGAATGTTTATTACAGGTACCTACACGCGAATATTTTAAATATGTCGTGGTTGGGGATACAAATTTTTTGAATTAGTATATTTCTCAATTTGGTTTACAAGGGAATTTCTTTCTACTCGTGATAGATATTCCATCGATGGGACTTCATTTACATGTAAAAACTGATGAAATAGTAGCATCGCACATACATGATACAGAATGGGAATTATGAGAACACGCAAGTAAAGAAGAAACTCAATTAGCTATTGCAGAAGGAAGGTTAGACTCGGATAGTACACCTATAATTGCACTTTTTTGAGACGAAAGGGCGAGAGGCATTTCTTCAGGTGTAGGTGTAATAATGAGAGAAAGAACTGGAATATTATTATTTTTAGGAACTAGAAATAAATATTCCTGCGTGTGTTCTCGTGCAAAAAGCAAAAATGGCGAGAATTTAATTCATGTGTGGGTTAAACCCTTTACAGGTATGGCACCAGATATAATATTGGAGGAGTTTAGAAAATGTAGTACATGTTTGTATACAGAATTTGGAAAAAGTTTATTTAATAATTTAATAACATTAATAATAATCGTTGTATCAGGCCTACGTTTATGAGAAAATGGAATTGGATACCTTACAGTTCTTAGGGTTTTATTTGGGGGTAGTCGGCAATAACAGCGGAATCACATCACACGCACTCTCGTATTCATTGTTAAAAATAGTTATTATTACTAGTAAACATATTTGGTTTAGGTTTACAATGTGTTAATTCATACCGACATATTTTATACGACTTACTATCCATAAGTCTTCGGCATTATTTAACCCAGTATATTTTACTCCGCCCCATAAGCATAAATGGAAAGATTTAATTCGAAAAGAAAAAGGGTTTGAGCATAAGCTGTGGGAGCGCAATTGTTGAAAAGCCTCAGGCCCCATTACCTCCCAGTGCATGGTGCAACCCAAACCCGAAGTGAAAAAGCACCTCGGCACTTCTTCGGAGGTAAAATAGAATTTGATTTCAGTAAGTAAGTATTTTATTCGTTTAATTTGGCATTATGTACAGAGCATCCCAAAACGTACCGGCAATATTTCATGGATGAATTCCAGAACTTATTTAGAGTCGAAAAGTCCATATAAACATATGTCCTAAACGTATTAACGAGTTATTGTTTATTTCATAATTTATGTGGTTAAAATTTTAGTTCAACGAATTTTATGTTATAAATATTTTGTTAATACATTTTTATCATTATATCTACAAGAAATGTTTAAAATTAACTCCATTATGTTCGATACACAAAGCCGTACGTCGCAGAAGAGATCGCTGGGTTCTTAATATGGTTGCTGGGTTATTCCTAATAATATCAGCAGCCTGCTGTATTCTTTGGCGTAATTGTTGTACCGTCTGCACTTCAGTTGCATAAACAATCTGTTTCATGTGACCCCAAAGATAAAAAGCTAATGGAGTCCGGTCCGGCGATCGCGGTGTCCATACTACGGGTCCTCCTACTCCAATCCATCTACCCGGAAAATGTGCGTTAAACCAAGCGCTAACACGAAGACACTGAAGTACTGGTGTTCCATCGTGTTGATACCACAATAGCCCAATATTGTTTATTTAGTACAAATAATTTTATTTTTTATTTGCCAATAGTTTGTTAAACTCTACTGGTAGTAAAAATTAGTATGTTTGATATTAACAAATAAAATAAAAGCAGATTAGGAAATAAATTGCTGATATAGCTGAGATTAACAAAAACTTAAAAAACCTCTTTGCAGTGCCATAGGGCATATTATAGTGGTATACAGCGATTTGGGGTCTTTAATTATTATAAAAATTAATTTAAAATATGCAAATTAACGCTCTAATGACTGGAATCGATAACGGCCGACACAAGCTAATTTGAAAATTCGAAATGCAGCATTGGGAAGACAATAACAGCGCAACTTGGTTTGCTGGTATATCATATCCTCTACAATCTAGAGTTCTAGATGATATGATATACCAGTAGTATCTAGAGTATAAGTGTTTCTCTGTTTTATTTTCGATTTTACGTTAATACGGCACTAATTTAAACTCGCCGACCAAATCTCGAATATTTATTTAAATATTTTAGGGCAACTCCAACGTTCCAAGCAATGCTCAACGCTAAACGGTTAAATTTCTGAAAAAATAATTTTTTTTGCAAATTTTAAAAATTATTTATCCTTATTGGATGAGCCAAATAATATTTTTGATAGTGACTATACATAGGGGGCACTACCTATTACTATCTGTCTAAAATTGTTATTTTAATATTTCAAATAATCGAGAACTGATTCATCTTAGCAGACTCACCCTGTATATGATTTATTACATACTTATCGTCCTAGCTTTAGCTGCCACAAAATTCTTAACTCGATCTTTTATAGTTAGAGTATCCTCCATAACATTACTTTCTATTGATATTATTGATGCATCGGTAAAACGTTCTTCGGACATTGTTGATAGCAATTAATTTTTTATTAATTTTAGTTTTGAAAATCGCATATAGGATACGATTGCTGTGTTTTTTTATCACCTTACTGATTATTTTAAATCGTCTAATCTATGTAACAAACTTTTTACTAATGAATAAGAGTATTGTATAAAAATTTATTATTATTTATGGTCTTGAAATGGCGCTCTTCGTAATCAGGCGCCTTTGTGCGGGGCACAACCTGCACGGGGCGGGGTCATGTTTACCTACTGAGGCAAAATGTATTAAAGTAAAGCTAATGTTATTAAGAAGGCGTTACAAGGTATTACAAGTACCTTTTGCAGTAAAAATTTGGACTACTAATTACTAAAACCCTGCCTGCTTTAGAACCAGTTTATTATACTCCAGTTAAATTAAGAGGACTCATTACAGTCCGTAGAGTTTCTTGGCGGGGCAAACGTAAAGGGAGAGGTAGATTATGACGCGCTTGTGGGAGTGGCCATATTTGATCAACGACGTACTTTAATCATTCTGTCTCATCGACGTACGTCGTAACTGAGGCAAGAAAAAAGTGATAAATTGAAATGAGGTGGGGAAGGGTATGAGGTAGAAATTGCGTACGTAATTTTGGAAAAACGGTACAATAAATGTCAATTCTCTTTGAATATTTAGATAGTATTTTTTCTTGTAAATATGGTGACCAAAAAACCCACCAAATTAACCTCAAACTAGCCTAATTTTGAGCCCTTTCCACCTAATAATTTTAAAAAATAGCACGATTTTTTAAACTGCCAATTATTATGTAGAATTTCTTTTAACCCATTAAATATAACTTTTAACTTGTAACAATTTTATTTTCATACAGGAACAGGTTGAATATTATAATTTAACATAGATTAATATAATAATTAATAATATATTTTTTCCACTACTAGCTTTAGAAAGTGCCATTATTTACCTTGTTTTCAATGCGAGAAGTTGATTTTCTCGGCTAGTGGTTAATAATTTTTCATTATTAATTACTTGTTAATAATGGAAACAATCGCTAGATCCTAGCACTCAGATGCCTATTTAATATACATATTTTACACAAATGTCAATTGAAATTAACTATCCTCTTGTTTTCAAGCAAGAGTACCTAGTTTTTCTTCTTCGTCTGTGTGTAGGCCAATGGCCTGTTAGAACCTACTCATTGTAGGTACTTAACAGGCCATTGGCCTACGCACAGACGAAGAAGAAGAAGGCTTAGTTTTTGTGGATATAAATAAATTGATAGAAATAAACATTTGCATTTGTCATTTTATTTTTTATTAATGTAAAAGTGATTAATTATAAAAGGAATAAAGGTGCTAGTAGTGAAAAAAATAGTGTATCAGCCACGGTAGAGAAGACTTATCAATTGGCAACTTATGTCCCTCGATGCTTCACATCTCGGGAAATAATACTGCTCGGCTGAGAAAAATGTCTTCTCTACCTTGGTGTATAATATAGTATACATTGAATAATTACCTAACATATTTAAAGTAAAGTAAATCAATTATAAAAATGTATAAGCTAATAATATTATAACACAATATATAAGTAATAAAAGTAAAAGTATTAAAATATTATCCTATATTTAGGTACTTGCTGTTATACTTATGTACATGGATGGCAGTTGTAACCTGATCAATATTTTCATCCATTTCTTCAAACTCAAGCACATTCTCTAGATTTTCATCTGCAGGTACAACTTTTGGAGTGCGTGTATGAAAGCATCTTTTTCTACGTCTCGTACTAAGTCTAAGACGAGTTTTATTACCCCTTCTATGCACTGGTTCTTTCTGTGGCTCCATGTTTTTATTTACTTTATCTACAAAGGTAGAAAGATAAAATACAAACACAAAAAAAAAAGTAGCTAGAAACGTTCTCGAGATAATGTAATACATGATTTGACTTATTTAACTTACCTTCTAGTACAAATATTTATAATAGCAGAATGCCGATAAACACTATTTTACTGTGGGTATGTAGGTCTTTCATAACACTTTTATTTACACTTTACCCTCTTTTATGAAAATACGACTATTTTCATTAAAAAACTAACAAGCGACTGTCATTTCATACGAAACACTTTTAAAAAGCACAATCGGCAGAAATTCGAATGAATAAACTGCAAGACTGCAGTTTAGCAGGTGGTCAGAGATCACGTGATGACGTGATTCACGTGTCCTGCCATCTGAACTGAAACTTGTTGTAGTACATAGGCGGCAGCACCTTCCAATCCAAAAATGATTTGAAAATTATTACTTTGTGGTGATTTCGACCGTGCGTAATTATACATTTATTAATTGTTCAATTGTGTTGAAATTTATAACATATGTGTCAAAAAGGTTAATGAAGGATTCTATCGTGCTACTTTTGAAAATTATTAGACAGAAACGGCTCAAAGTTAAGTTAAACAACTGAACATGCACAAATGGGCCCTAGACTGCAAAAGATTTGAACGCTTCTTGAACAGGAGTGCAGCATATCGAAGAGCTATCTGCGCTATGTTTCCAAATTATTTCACAATTTGCATGTGTTTATAACAGCGGTAGCTTTTAATTCAAAGGAGTTTTACATCTTTTCTACTTTCTGTTATCCGGATAAGAAATTGTCAGTTGAACTACTTGATGATCCTCACGCATTGTATTCACCTGATAAGGAAAGCTTTCACAATGCTGTAATCAATCTATTTGTTAATTTATAAATTTATTAACCTAACATTAAGTGGCGACGTAATAAAACACCCGTTTATCGTAAAATTATTTATAACCATTTGGATTGATAAACATATCCGCTCTACAACATCTAGCCTTGCCAAGATTTACTACAAAACATTTATAATTTGCATATGTTATGCTTGTGGCTAAAGGACAAAAAATTTAAAATTCCCAAGCCTGGTGTTAAACAGAGATCGTTGCAGAAAAATATTTGATTTTTGAATGCATTTTATCATCATCATCAGATTATAAATTAATTTAGTAAGTACACTTAACTTTGATGATCAACAACGAGTATCACATGCAAATATTTCTGAAAATAATTTTGATTCGGAAGTTTAAAAGCGAAGAGGAAATTTCCGCGAGAAGAATTCAAAGGTTTTGTTAGTACCAACTAACTCAGCAACACAGCAAGTTCGTCGTTGCACAAACATCGCGTTCTCGTACCAGGAGAGCAGAAACGGCGAAAGATCAAAACTTTCAGCATGTTTCGTATGCTCACATGACAACAGGCCTTTATTAAACGAAATTTTAAAACTGCCAAAAGCTCCGAAAACTGCTATACTATAGCTATAAATACTTTATTATTTGCAAGAATATGTTCTGCGCCGCCCAGGTTTTTTTTTAGTGTGCAGTTGTACACAAAATGTGCAGTTTTAAATTTGTTTGTCCCTTTCTAAATTTCCATTTGTGCTGTTCTAAAGTCCAAAACAAAAATTGAGATAAGAAGTTAGAAAACAAATCATATAGAACCTCTTGGCCTTTATGTTAGGAACATCATTATTAGTAGCGATTTTGCTCTCGCTGGCAGTCTGTTCTTGGAAAATTTCCTAAAAAAACAAGGATGGCTTTTCGCTTCTAGTCTGTCGTGATCCCTTTGATCGCTTTTGGATAGCCAGTGAAGCATTGTAGATGTTACATAAGTCCCAATTTATTAATGAGGCCGTTGGGTGCTGTTTCTACTAAGAGCCTTTGCCTCGTTTTACGTTTCAACAAGGCACTGGCACTGACTATATGTATAGCTATTCCACATCTGCGCTATGAGGTTTTGCAGAAAAAATTCTTGAAAATATAATGACTAGTGTACCATAGTTTTCAGAGCTTACAAAAAATTGTTTTGTGCGTGTATGTGTGTGTGAGTGTGTGTGTGTGTGTGTGTGTGTCAGTGGCGGCTCGCCAAGTGAAGTAGGTGAAGTGCCTCTTCACCTAAAATTTTCATTCAATTGCGAATATATATTTAATATCATAACTAATTATTTATCGGCATTACACCTATTAAGAGTCGTTTATTTATGGCATACATACTTATAGATACAATAAACTTAGTGAAAACAAACACATTAAATTTTTTCTGGTCCCCTTGTATTTAAAATTTAAATGTTAAATGCAGTCCGTCGGTGAAAATAAAAAATCTTACCTACAACACTCGTGCAATTGTAGTGAAGAGTCGGCCTCAAACATATTTTAATTCTGCACTTATATCTCCATTGCCATGGTAACGCCTACGTCAATATCTACAATGCTTCACGGTGAATCGCGCAAGTGAAGAGTTCAGTCGCAATTAGCCGCTGAACTGCATGTTCGGGTTTAATCGTCGGTTTTGAACCGATTTCAACAATTTTGAATTCACATTTTTAGCTGTTATATTTAATGATATTTTCTCTCACTGACATATTATTTGACGTTCTCCAAAAGAAATTATTAGATATTAATTTTTGTGATACAAAACTAAATAAAACTATTGAACTATTGAAGAGGAAAAGGAATGACCATTTCTTTGATACACTCTTCGAAAAGACTAATGAATTAGAAATAACACAAATCGATTATCTAAGCGCCCTAAGCGGTTATACGCTAGCCTTACAAATAATTACATTAGAATAAAATACAGAATTTTGTTTAATGAAATACTGGATCACGTTGTAATGGCAATGGAAGTAAGGTTTCAAGATTGCGATAAGTTGCAATTTATGTCTTTGACTGATACTACGAAATTCGAACAATATGATTCGTGTTTTCCGTTTAAAGAATTGTTATGTTCATTTGATTGTGCCACTTCGTCTGGATTAAAGTAATATTCTAATTGCCGCTTCATAGGAATCAAATTTCTATTTTAATTGAAATTTTTATGTTGATTACAGTTTCCGTTATTTTCAAATAGGTATTTAATTTATGAGCGGCCACTTTCAAAATTTAACCTAACGTTTACATGTTTATTGACGGCGACCAAAATATTTCGAGAATTCCTTTGTTACCAGCGCTAGCCTTCTAGATATTGCCTTTTAAGCTGATCTCGGAAAACGCAAGTGCCAATTTCGTTCTAGAACAAATTAGGCTGAGTAATGTTTTTGCGGCGAGGGGAAGAATGTACCTACGGGGGCCGTTAAGAAAATTTAATAGTAGGCGCGGGTATTATGAACATCGGGTTTTATTCGCGGCTCTTCTGCTAAACTGTGTTTTATCGTAACGTATTTTGCTTTGGGCAATAGAAGAATAGAAAACATATTTCTGTCGAGTTCTGTGCAGTTCTAAAATTTCGTTAAAAAGAGCCTGGCAAAACCCCATATTGCAGATACTGGAAGGCTAGTAAGTGCCAGTGCCTTGTTGCAAAGTAAAGCAAAAGAAAGGATTTTACTAGAAACAGAAAACTTGTAAGTATTTTCATATGACCCAAAGCCAACAGTGCTTCACCGACTATCCAAAAGAGATAGATCACAGGGTTCGCGACAGACCAAAGCGAAAACTCAGCCTTAATTTTCAGGAATTTTTCAAAAAGAGTCTGCCAGCGTGACCCACAGTGCTGCCCAGTAGGTAACAGGCCCCTTTGTTCAAAATTATATTCCAGCTATATTCCCCTACAAAATAGAATACTAATTTTTCAAAAATTTCTAGTGATTTGTTTTTATTTATTTATGTTATAAATACTCGATATATATATGTGTACATAAAAATAGACCATCCCCCTAATATCAAAAAACAACACAATAATACATTTTATAATTTGGTATACAGGGTGAGTCTGCTAAGACGAATTAGCTTGGTATCTTAGTTATATGAAATAATAGGAAAAATATTTACGGATAGATTATAATAGACAATGTCCCCTATGTACCTATACAGGTACTATCAAAAATATTTTTTGGCTATTCCATTGAGGTTAAATAATTTTAAATGCACACATTTTTTCAAAAATAAAACTTTTAGTGTTGATCATTGCTTGTAACATTGTTCTCTATAACAATCAATTTTTTTTTTGAATATTATATGAATGTTTTGATTTAGGTCTGTCATTTTAAATTAGTTCGACATATTAACGGTAAATGTAAAATGAAATAGAAATGCATCCACAAGGCGCTAATTTAAATAGTTTAAATTAATTTTAAAATAATTAAGAAACCTAATTCTATAATAGTGATTCAACGAAAAATTTAAATGGGCTTTTCTGATGAAGCGCCAAGTTGTTGCGCTGAAAACCCGATTTCGATTCCCAGGTAGTGCCATTTTCTTATTTTGTATATTTAGCAAAAATAATTTTGTTTTATTATAATAGTTCCCTACTGGTAGTAAACGTTGGCACGTTTGGTATTAGATATAAAATAGAAACTAGATTAACAATGGCATTGTCAATACCGCTAACAAAAACAAAAAATTAAATTTCCACCAAAAAAATTTTTTTTAATTGTCTTTGTCCGGTAATGTCCCACAATTAAGTTAGACTAACATATACCGCGTGTTCCGTTAAAATAATGTGTCTTCCGGAAGTTAACAATCTTATTTTATTTTACAAATGGCTCGTCGTTTAAACCTGAATGTATTTTACTAAACCATGTTTTTATAGCCAACAATAACTGAGCAAATGAACTCGCCAGTAGCAATAGTAACAAATAATTTAGGACATGTCTGTGTCTATTTAGATTAAACAAAATGAACAATTGTTTCTTGCCTTACTCCGTTGCAAACAATATTATTAATAATAGTAACAGGTTTTTTATTAATTTAAATTTTCTTGATACGTATTTAGATGTGTTACCACATGATTAATAATAATAATATTATTAATTCAGTATTAATCATAACAGTATTTAATGAAACCCTTACAACCATCTTACAATATTCATAACATATCAGGTCTCGCAATTTATACAAGTTTTTAAGTCCGTTTAGTTACTCTGAAGTAATTTTTTACAACTTTTACAGTATATGTGAAAACAAACATTAATTCGCAATAGTTTTAAACCTATAATAAGGTTCGAATCACAGCAGTACCAGTAGCAAATAATGAAAATTTAGTTAGTCGAAAGAAATAAAAAATAACTTACTTAATTTTCTAAGCAGCTCACTTGATTTCCCAAGAAACAACACAATTTTAAGACGACTTGCGTAAGTAGAGTACGTATTAAAGTGGCAGGAACAATTTTATAAGCTTGCCCCTAAAGGAACTGAGCAGGAGAGATGGGAAAGTAGCGAAAGTGCTTTTTCTCCTTTTAGTTAAAATCGGCATATTTACCACTTTCCTTCTCTAACATTTTCCTATGTAAGGAAAATAAAAGGAAACAATATTATTCAATAGCTACGGAACTAGTTGCGCCAGTAAACAGATCAAGTATGTATAGTATGCGGGTATCCGGTTTTCTGAACAACTTACTAATATGGGAAATAACTATTCTTTTATTATTTTTCTGCTTTATTTTGCATTAATTAACAATAAATTATGATAGGAGATATCACAGTCTTTATTGCTTGGCAGTTTGATTGCTACATAGCTCAGTACCTATTAAACTTATTTCATACATAGATGCCCACAGTTAATTATTAGTACACAGCATAGTGTTTTTAACCACTTCCTTATCTAAAAACCAATGAGTTTACATACATGTTGTTATACGATATCATTTGCCTACTCAACTCTGATTTTTAATGATTGAGAAACTTTCAAGCGCATTTGAATTTTATATCTACTACAACATTACATTGTTTACATGTTTATAAGAATTGGGTAAATGAGCTCATTTACTACTTTCTGATTATAACAAACATTAATAACAACAATAAAAATACTAGACCGACATGTTTTTGACAAATTTTGTGAGGAAACATTCGGTAAACTACCACAATTTCAAATTATCGGATTATCTCAGTACGGGGAACAGAACCAATAGCGCCGCTACACAAAAATATTGTTATTTTTAAAATTGCTACACAAACTCAATCTTTTTTGTTGCATCTATCGGTTTTTCATTTAAAGAACTCTTAACTTAGGTAATGTGAAATTTTGGATGTTAGCAATCCCCATATTTTCGCCACAAAAATATTAAAAGTTCAAGTTTTTGACGCAAAACTGCTGTTATTTTATATAATTTCCTGTGTGGCATCCCAGGGAACACAATCTACAAATATGAAAGCTATAAATAGTGTAAACAATTTTCTTTGTATGTTTTTTGCTTAATTTTGAAGAATAGTAATAAACAGAACCTATAATACTGAAGCAACAGTTCAGACATTTTTAGATAGATGGCGTTTTCAAATATAACTCGAAATAAGGAGAAATGGTAGAGGCAAAGGATAAGGCAACAGACATGTGGATATGTGTGAAAATGTTATCTTTCTCGCGAATTGGTAAATATAGCCAGGAAGCAAAGGGATGTACTGTTAATATACGTAGATATACGTAAATTCTATTTCGATTTATTTAATGGCTACGTAATACTAGTTGTGAGTAACATTTTTTAGTCTGTACAGTATTTTTAATTTAGGATTTTTAAAAGAAATTATGAAGTTACACAAATATACATATACAGTAATATACAGGATGGTTGATTTTTCATACACACTCATTAATTCCATTACAATCCAACCAAGTGAAAAATTCAAAAACTAACCTTAAATAACTTTATGCGGTCTTTCCAATCGACTACCAAAGAAGCTTGTCATTTAAAAGAAAGCAGAGATTTGAAGATTTTTTAAATTTATTTATTATACAAGGTGGTCCATGGTAGCGGGAGTTTTTGAGAACTTTATTATTCTAAAACCAACTGTACTTAACTAAAACAAAGTATACCAGTAAAAAGACAAATATTGGCCATTTTTATTTCTTAAAAATTATGCCGGGCAAATGGCCTCCTCTTCTTTCTATAACTTCCTGAAGTCTGACGTTGAAATTCTGCATAACACGCCGCAACATATCTAACGGAATGTTGGCAATTTCTTATATAATTATTCTTTTCATCTCCGGAATGTCTCGTGGTTTATCAATAAAAACCTTGTTTTTGAGATAGCCCCACAAAAAGTAATCGCACGCCGTTAGGTCTGGCGATCTTGGAGGCCACTCAATGTCCGCATGTTTAGAAATAACGCGATCTGGAACAGTCTTCGCACAGCAGTCATTGATACCCTTGCGGTATGTGCAGTAGCACCGTGTAACGGCCCCAGTCCTTTCGGGTAGCTCAGAGCCAGAATCCTTATTTAAGACTAAAGAAACGAAATAAACTTTCCAATGGTAGTGGATTAAACAATTTATTATTATATTTGCATGAGTTAATGACATACAGATATACATATACACCCTATATATAATGTACGTATTTATTACTGGAAATGATTAAAATGAAATATTTACAATTAAATAAACGAACTTTAATTTGAACATAAGTGTATGAATTATTTACAATCAAATAAATGAAACTTTAATTTTCACATAATTTGCTTACCAGATTCAATATCTTACTTATCTAAATAACAGGCTGAAAATAATGTTAAGATTAACAGGTCAAAACACTTCATACCGGAATTATTAGAATACCATTACATTAAATCAAATAACGGAATTTATTATACCCGTGGGGTAGGCAACCTAAATTACATACACCAAATCTAGCGAATTTTAAAAGTTAATACTAGCACGTGGGCAACAAACAGGTCAGTTTAGCACGCGGTGTTTACTGTAAGAAATTAGCGTAATTAGTGGTTTGCGTATATTCGACTTTTATGAGTGCGGTTCCTCTCGTCCTCGGCCGGTCAAATCTATAAAGTTCGGGGTTTCGGGAAATTACATTTACGAATTATATTCTGGAGTTCTTGGATATTTTCCCTTGCAGGTGCTCAGCTGGTCTAAACAAATAGTGCAATCAGGTAAGCTTATTTTACCTAATATACTCTCGTAGTTAATCCTCGGGTTTCTGTAATAAATTAGGCAAATATAGGATGTTACGTGAAAATTTGGGAAACGTGGGGAACGGTTATTAAAATGATTCTTTTATAGCGTAAGGCTAAAAACTCTGCGTATAAATCCGCTAGCTCGGTTGAACAAGGGAAAATGACCCCTAAACCCCTGAGAAGCGATTTATACTGGTAATAATATTCTCTGAAATTTAAGTGTGTAATACGAATAGGGCATGACCCAAATTCTTATTTCACACCAAATTTTTCAACTGGTCTTATATACAGCGTAAGTCACCGGGAGATGACCCGAATGATTTAAACTTAATATATTCCCACCCTTCGTTGCACGCAAATCGCAGCTCGAATTAGAACAAGGGCAATGACCCCTAAACAACTGAACCAGCGAATGTTACACGGGCAGGCTTGACTTAGAAAACAAATTGAAATCAACTAGGATTAAATAAACTTTACTTTAACGGGTTCAGGTAAGGTAACGGAATTCGGATTTCTGGTAACTGGTAATCGCAACGGTATATAACTGGAGTTTGGTTGGAGTACTTCCTTCTCGAATTGAGCGACTCAAGTTGTTCGTTTGGGAGCTGGTGTTCGTATTTATACTTGCCATTCCCAGTCTAAAATGTTGTTAATAATTTTACGTTGGCGGGGAGACCTACTGATCCTACAAACAAGGGGGGGAGTCGGGTAATAATCGTGAATGCCAGCGACACCCGCGCCTTCCCACGGCACTACGCGGTCACACAATTTAATTTAAAATTTATTTCAAGCGCGCACTTAAACACTTCGTTACACACCTCCCCTTCCTAGGGAGAAGTTGAGAGCTGGGTAGGCTCCTTGCCTGTACGGTGTGATGCCGGCTACGGGCAGGATCTTCC
>JABXWE010019550.1:0-32848 GCA_014611495.1 Limonius californicus | reverse complement strand
TTGTAGAAATTTAACTTTATAATGTTGTAATTTATCATTCTTAATTATTATTAATCAGCTGTAGATTGTGTTGATTAATAGGTTTTACTTGATTGGACCATTTAATATTGGAAATTGCGCTTCAGTTCCAAATTCGACGATTTTTCTATTTTAGTCGGCCTTCAGTGTTCAACGAGAAAGCACGCTTCACGTGTAAGCTCTAATTTTGAATTTTGGATGTATTAAGAGCTATTTTCCAAAATCTTGGGCAGTGCCTAATTTTTGTTTACATCCATATTGAGGTTATGTAACCTACTAAAAATTTAAAAATAATTAATATTATGTGAAGCATTTAATTATATAAATAATACAAAGTGTAATTAATTTCAAGTTTAAAATGGTTTAATTATAATAAAAGTAATTTCAACTTACCTGGAATAAATTAATCAACAGTGTTTTTCATTCCAAAATTGTGGAGTAAATAAGTGATAGAAGCCTATTAAATAGCAAAGTGTTATTTATACTACATTAAAAGGAAGAATTCACTTACCATTTATTAATATTTAATAAATTTCACGGTAATTGGAAGTGATTTATCTGAGTAGCAAGGTCAAACTGAGTGGAGACGCTGTCATATGTTATTTGGCGGCAAATTGCTGAGTTCGCATATTTGGGAAGGTTAGTTATACACAGTGCGACATCAATACAAGGATATACACCCGGAGTCAACATTTATAAGGAGATACAGATAAGTTTTAATTAATTTTATGGTATAAGTGTTGATTTGATTATTGTGTTTTATATCTATCAATCTAGGGAAGCCACGAAATTAAAGATAACCCTGAGAATTTAATTTATATGTATGCTATTATGTTTAAATTATTTTATGGGCGTAACCAACGTTATTAAAAGTTTATTTAAGCTAGCCGAGGTATTATAAATTAAAATTTACATTGTATTTACATTATAATTAAAATTATAATGAGTCTACATAGCATTCTTTTGACGCAAGCCAAAGTGGGGCTATTTGTTTGTTTATTATTAATTATTTAATAGCTTATTACATAGCATTCTTATGGTCGCTGCCAACGTGGGGCGATTACATCGATTATTAAAAAATTACTATAATATTTTTATTAGTTATTTATTAGGAGATAAACATAGCAAATATATATATATATATATATATATATATATATATAAGTTCCTATATTAGCAATCAATGCGATTCCACAAATGAAATTAGGTGATGAATTCAAATGAGTCGAAGTGCTATGACTAAACTAAGTAAAATCTGGAGAAACCAACAAGTCACTAATACCAAAAAACAAATAGCTACCGCCCTCGTCTTCCCAATTATGATCTATGGAGTCGAGACCTAGGCCATCAAGACAATCGATCAAAAGAACATTGACGCTTTGAGATATAGTGCTGACGGCGAATGCTGCGAATATCTTGGACGGAAATAAAAGCGAACATCTCGATATTAACTGAACTAATTATAGCGCAGCAACTGTCTACGAAGCTACACCAAGAAATATTAACATCTTTCGGCCACATCTCAAGAAGGGATGTAATAGTCTTGAAAAATTAGTTGTGCAAGGACGGGTGGATGGTTGTAGGTCACGACGAAGTACTCTGAAAAGATGGATCAGGTTAAAAATATTGTGGGAAAACCATTACAATAAATTACCCACGTCACGTACAACCGCTCTAAATGGAGAGAAATAGTCTATCAAAGCAATAGATACGCGTTAAGCAATATGGAAGAAAGAAACCTATTGATCATAACTTTTCTGATAGGAGGAACACGACCGAGGAGAGAATTTAAAAACAATAAAATCGTATGACAACTTTTGAGTTTTTTTAGTCACGTAGTAATAAGTAGAATATGTTCTTCGAGTTTGGCACTTTCCTCCCGAATCGCCTTGTATATGTTCGCGTTCTATTTTTATTACCCTCGTTACTAATCCAATTATTCACAAATAATTTCTACAAGCTACTAAAAACAAACATAAAACTATTAATGTGTAAAGTTGCGCAGCTAAAAATACTTCTCGGCGTAGAACAGGATGAATTGCATTCAATTTTTATTTTCTTCTTACTTTCTAATTGGCATTGAAGCTGCTAATCCTTATCAAGGACACCACATAAAAACAATTTCCTCTTGTGAATTCGACCCTACAGTCCTGTCTATGTACGTAGGTACGTATTACTCAGAACAGCCGCTCTTTCAATATATTAAATTACGAAAAGGTTTGTTTTATAAAAAATCAATAAAGTCTTATCTAAGTTGATTTTACAAGCGAGGTAATATTTATACGTCAACTATGCTACCTGAAACGAAAGTAACTTATTAACAAATAGATATTTATAAGTAAAATATATTATTTTGCAGATTTTTTATTTAGTGGCAAGAATTTACCGGCCAAATTAAACTGCGCTCTATCTTGCATGTATAAAAAATTTGGAATAGTAAGTATCTTCCTGCAGTTTGCTCTGTTCAGTATAATACATTATCGAAAAATTTAGCAAAACTCGTTGGGTGTAATAGACAAAGCGGGATTAAACGCAACCTACGAGTATATAAAACGGTTTACAAACAATGGAAAATATGAGAAGACCAAAATAATACACGATGAATGTGCAGACGACGGTATGTACCTATATTGAATATTAACTTGAATTATGGATTACTAATGTTTTATGTATTTTATTTACAGTGATTAATACAGGGGACGATTGCAACACTGCGCGTCAATTTTTTAAATGTCTAAACGAGAAACTGTCCCTACCGGGACAAAACCGACAAGTATAAGAGACCTTTAGCACTGCTTTTTAAGCAGTAAAAAGTGTAGAAACTATTTTTTCAAAACCTTAGATTTTCCCTAAATAGTCGGTATTGCATTGCTGGCATAGTCGACGAGTAATGATAAGTCTAAAACGTTTATGTTTAAAAAGCACTTTCTTATTCTTAAATATTTAAGGGGAAACACTTATGAAAGGGTTGTATAGAAGAATTGTATTAAGTTGCATTAAATTATGGCTGGATTAATTATGTCTGAAATAGTTAGTTATAGTCTTTGTCATATTTCCAAACTCTATATGGCCGAGACTCACTGGAGGCTGGTTGTCAACACCCTTATAAAAATAAAGAATATTCTTTTCATGCTTTCTAAACTTTATTTATGAATTACTATATGTACTAAATGCAGATATTCTTGTTCTTCTGTGTATAAACCAGTGTTAATCACCAATGAGTATGTTCTGTGAACCCTCTTTGCACGTCAGGAGGAAGATGAAGATGGTAAACAATATTATTCAATCTATGGGTTGCCAAGATTAGGTTCCAGATCGACACAATAAGATAGACAGTAAGCAAAAACAGTATCTAGCGTTATACAGGTTAAAAAAGCTACACAAAAATTAAACTCCTTGCCATGATTCACAGATATTGAAATTTAAACCAAAAACAGAATTTTCAATACTACAATAGAAGGCATCCTGCTGTATGGATTTGAAACTTCGCAAGTAACAAAAACAACTCTCAAAATTGGATACAGCTTAGATGGACTTGTTAAGAAGAGAAGGGGTGTTAAGACTCCACCATATAACCAATGTCGCAAACACGAAGGGTAAAATGGTATGGGCACATGGGACGTGTGGATAACCATTGATGGTCAAAAAAAGGGGGGGCAGGCACCAGAGCGTAGGAAAAAAGAATGACCCGAAGAAGAATGGAATAAACAAGTGAAAAAGACATACAACGTCAGGACTTGACGGATAATCTATGCCAGGATTAAAAGACATAGCGCTTAGGAAGCGAGAGACAGCCAAATAGGTTTAAAAAGAATCAAGATATTTATATGTATAAAAAAGGTAGAATTCTTAAAACATCCCATTTTTTGCAAGAAACACGTTTATATATGATAATTTTTTCTATTGTATTGTATTGTCGCTATCTATCATTGGTGTAGCTACATCGGGTTTGGCTTTATGGTTTTAGGAAGTTACTTAGCATTTGTCATGTCCTTATCGTTTCATTAAAATGATTCCGACTGTTTCTAATGATTTTGTTCAATAAAAATAACTTAATCCGTTACGTACTTTTTTTAATATACCTTCTTGTTATCAGGTACAATAATTCTAACAATAATAAAGCTCTAAAAGTAGATCAATTATCCCAGGTACCATTAACCCTTGAATCTTTAAAAAACCCTATTGACCATAGTTAACAGAAAAAGAACTTTGGCTCTGATTCCATTTAAGATGATATTAGAAAGTTGGAGATCCATTTACGAGTGGTACGGAACAGTTACATAAGAAATTGGGGAACAGTATCGTCATACTTTTTAATTCGCTACGGAACGTAGCGTTTTAGAAGATATTTAAAAATAATTGTTTGAGTTAAGGATAACTATTTTTGCATTACACTTGAAAATTCTAAGGATGGAGACCCACTGGAAATAGTTTTAAAAATCTACGTATGAAATGAGGAAGAATCTCATGATACATACATTTTAATGTTCTTTAACATAAAGGATGTAGATAGTGGTTAGACAGAATTGGATTTGAAATAGGAATTACTCTTCCACATACTTACAAACGCTAAGGTACTTTTAGCAAACTACCTACAAAATCGAATATATATGTTTGAGGATGTTTAACTTTGTTTTATATAGATATCAACCTGTTTTTCTTCACGTTTGAGTGGATGACGATACATACATTCCTGCCCATCTCTTTATGGGTGTACCCGGGTTTCACTTTTTCCTTGGCCTAAAATTTCGTGCTACTTTAATTAGCGTTTTGTTGTATGCCCTTGTAACGTAGTTGCTTCTGTACACCTTCCTTCTTTTTTTACAAATTTTATAATGTCTGCTACTTGACATTCGTCTCTTACTTCGCTTAGCTTTCGAAGTCTGTCGCTTCTTGTTTTTCCTGTCCATTATCCTTAGTGTATTCATTTCTGTGTACAAAGTAATTGTTTTTTTCTGCTGGTATCGGATATTGTTTCCGCCCCATATGTCAGTACTTATCTAACTATCGTCTTATATATCTTAACTTTACTTTCTATGTTCAGATACTTATTCCTTCAGGTTAAATCCCGAAGATACCCTGATATTCATGCTATTTTAATGTTGTGGTGCTTGACTTCCCTGTGTGTATTACGATCGCTCGAGATTCTGACTTCTAAACCCTCTATTTCCAACTTATAGCTACATATAAGAACTACGTCTTCTTCACCGATACCTTCATGTTGTATGTTTTTGATGTTGATACAATTTTTTCAGAATTGTCGTCTGGCCAACACAGTCTTTTAATGTTTGCGTTACCCATTCTATATTCTTCCATGCTATTGACGCCATTAATTATTTTGTTTAATACTAAACATAACTGGGATCAATGCGTCACCCTCTCCGGTTCCTGGGCTACATTTTATTTCGTCTGTGAGTAGAAGACACTAGATATAATGAAAGCACCAAAAAATTTTTAAAATAAGAATGAATCCTGATGATGTGAAAAAACTCAAAAAGTTGGTATTAAGATTGGTTTATTCCGCAGAAACTGCATAAGAAATAGAAAAAATCACTGCGTAGCTATTATTTTTTGTGAAATGGATGGAATGGTACAAGACCATAGCTGGAGAAAATTATTTTTGAAATGGGAATCACTTTCGTAATATTATTTAAAATCTCTACCATAACTTACTCAAGTAGAATTTGAATAAATACATTTGAAAAACGGAAGATTCTCTTCAATAAACTTCTGTGCAATCTTCTTCTGCTTGTGGCTATCCGTTTTACGATGTTAGCGATCCGCATGACTATTTTTACTTTCTTCGTTGCGGTTATAAATAGTTCTGTAGTTCTAGTGTTGAAACAATATCTTAAATTCATTAGTCAAATAATTTTGCGCCTACCAGACCCTCATTTTCCTTATATGTAATGCAGCGTACACTAAAGAAATACTAATGAAAAGCCACCCAACCCGAAAAAATATTACTCCTATATGATTTTAGAATGCTTTTTAGGCAAACTTGTAATCGTGGTAGGTTGGAGACGCGCTGCAGGTAGATTTTCAATAGTTGTATAAGAATAGAACGAATTCTGCTCATACCTTTTAATATGTCCAGAAATGGACTGTATTGGATAATGGACAAAAAAAGGTGCTTGAATTGGGAATGATTTTACGCCATATTTGCAAATGTAGAATCTCAATCTCAATCTCAAAGGCCCATCTCTACCGTCCATCTTTGAACATAGGCCTCCCCCGTGGCATTCCAACGGTCTCTGTCTTGTGCTTCTCTGGTCCAATTCAGTCCTTCATTCAACTTAAGATCATTTGTCCAGCATGTCAGTGGACGTCCTTTTTTTCTTTTACCTAGGTATGATCTCCAGTGAAGAATGATATTATTCCATCGCTTATTCCAGGCTGGTAGACATCTGATCTATGTGTAAGTCTGTTTGTTATTATTTTGGAGAATAGTTTGTATATCTGTGAGAGCAAGGTAATGGATCTATAATTTTCTATGTCTGCTCTATCCCCCTTTTTATATAGAAGCACAACTATGGCATTGTTCCATGTGTCGGGTATTTTCCCCTTCTGTGGGGATTCGTTGAACAGTTCACACATTTTAGTTACGATTTCTTCTCCTCCTTCTTTTAAAAGTTCTACTGTAATATCATCTTCTCCTGGGGCTTTGTTATTTTTCATGCTGGATAAGGCCAATATTACTTCTTCTTTGTTTATGTCAGACATCTCTTCGGAACCGATGTTCATTATTTTGCCCGTATTTGTATTGTATTCTGGGTCTTCGTTCAGATGGGATGCGTATAGATCATTATAAAATGTCTCTGTTATCTCAACTATTTGCTGTCTGTCTCTTGTTTCTCTTCCATCAGTGTTCTTAAGATTTATAATTTGTTTTCTGCCTTCCGCCTTTCTTAGACACTTAAAGTTTTTATTCTGTTCTACTGCCTTTTCTATTTCGGCGTCGTAATGCCTCTGCAGATCTTTTCTAATTAATTTCCTCGTTTCTTTAGAAATTCTTCTAAATTCGTCAATATTATTTTCTCTAGATATTTCATTTCTTTGGTTTATACGTTCTCTTGTTCTCGCACTAAGTTTATCCGTTTTATCTGATTTTTTGCTACGTTTTTTGAAGCAGCCTCTTGTATCGACTTTGTTAAGTTGTCCGTCAGTGTTTCTAGTGTTTTGTTGTTCGTATTGTTGTGGCGCTGTTGTAAATTTTGTTTTAATTCTATTCTATAATTATCACTGTTTTCATTTAGTTTTCTTGATCAACGACTATTTTTATTTTTTAATTTTTTAATCTCTTTATCTTATGATTTGTTGTTACCTTTGTTCTTATTAACCTGTGATCGCTAGAAATTTTAAAGGAATGAAGTACGCTGACATCTTGTATTACGTCTTTTGTCGTGGATATAATGTAGTAGATTTCATTTTTTGTAGTGCCATCCGGGTTGACCCAAGTCCATTTTCTCTGCTCTTTCTTTTTAAAGAACGAGTTCATGGCATATAATTGGTTATTGGATATAAAGTCAAATAGCATTGATCCTCTTCCATTTCGTTCGGCGAAACTTATATTCCTATGTTCTCTTCCGTATCGTCTTGTCTGCTTCCAAGCTTAGCGTTGAAGTCTCCTGTAATGATTGTATATGAATTTTTGTTTCTGGTGATAATGTTCTCTAGTTTTTCTTAGAACATTTCTATTTCTTCATCAGTATGAGTTCACGTTGGAGCATAGCATTGGATGCATTTTATTGGGAGTTTGTCGGATAGTGTTATTGTTATTGAAGCTATTCTATCCGATATTCCTTCGAATCTTGTAATATGTGATGCAATATCCTTGTTTATCATGAATCCTACTCCTCTTTGTTTCTCTTGTAATACAGGGTATGGTCTGATGGCAGTGTGATGCAGTGTTCGCCTCTTCTTCTGGTCTCGCGTAGTCCGATGACATACCAACGTATTTTTTCTAGTTCTTCTTCCAGTTGATATAGGTATTCATCTTTAAGTAGTGTTTGTACATTCACTGTTCCAGTGGCCAGTTTTGTTATTTTTTGACATTGTTTGTTTGAGGTTAATGGCGAATTTTTGCCTCCCCCAGATTCCATGAGGCGGCCTTCCTTCGAGGGGTGGGATTTGGGTTTACCCACCTGGGGACCAGATCCTTTTGTTTTGAAATTCCCCGTTTTGTTTAGGGGTTTTGTTAGCCTTGAAACGCCACGTTGGCTAGACGGGTTGGCGAATTTATGTTTCGGATAGGAAGGGAAAGTTGATGCCAGGGTAGGACTTTAGGTTGTGACATGGTCTCTTTCCTGTTGTGGGAAATGGAAGAAAACCAAGGCTACCGTTGGCAGGGTTGCTTCCCTGAAGTAGACCTACCTTCTACCGGGATCGTAGATGGGTGCCTACCCGCTACCCAAATGTAAAATAGTTTTCAAAAATAGCATATAAAATGGAAAAGCTTTCCTTTGTACATGTTAGTCTTGTAACGAAAGAAGATAATGTTTAGCAGTACTGGAACTGGAAATTATTTCCCACTACGTATACTTGTAGAAGCAAAGTTTGCAAACTGAATACAGGTTGGGTTTGAAAAGTAGTTTTAGAAATGGAAAAGATTATTTTCGTATATTTTAATTTTGCATGTATATGATTATAGATGTGAAGACATTTTGTTTGGAGTAGAAATAATTTTATGACATACTTGTAAAGACGAAGGGTTGCACAATCATTATAAGTGCAGTTTCAAACATTGAATACCGTACCTTTTAATTTTGTAAGGTATTGCGTATATTAGACCATGTTTCAAAAGAATTCCGACAGAGCACGAAGTGTTGGAGACCTACTAGATGATTGGTTTCAAAACTTGTATCTTCTTCTTCAGGTGCCACTCCTATGGGAGGTCGGCTATCATTAGGGCTACTTGCACCTTGGAGACTGCAGAGCGGAACAATGTTGTGGTACTTTTTCCATACCACTCGCGGAGTTTCTTGATCCATGATGTTTTCCTCCTTCCTACACTCCTTCTGCCCTCGATCTTTCCTTGCATAAGTAATTGCAGGAACCGATATCTCTCATGTCGCAGAATATGTAGGGTACTGGTACAAGGTACTGTATTTCTTGGTTCGTAACTCTATCTGTCCAGGAGACCTTCAGTATGCTTCTATACACCCAGGGTTCGAAGGCTTCTATTTTTCTACACATACATTTAGTGAAAGTCCAGCTTTTCATTCCGTATAGCAGAACTTGGAAAACATAGCATTTAGTCATTCTGATTCGTAGATCCAAACTGATTCCTCTATTACATAGTAGGTTCTTCATTTTAATGAACGCCGCTCTTACCTGTTCAATGCGTGCTCTTATTTGTTGCATGTTATCCCAGTTACTGTTTAAAATACAGCCCAAATATATAAACGATGTTACTGTTTCCAACTGCATATTACCTATGGTAATGTATGGGGGTGGTAGTTGTTCGAAATTACCATGATCTTAGTTCTGTTCATGTTTATCGTTAATCCATATTGACCACTTATTTCAACTACTCTGTTTAGTAAGGCTTGCATGTCATTTTCATTGTCCTTTACTAGGACTGTATCATCCGCATAACGGATATTATTTACTCGCTCGCCACTTATCCCTATTCCTTCTTCCGCTTCATGAAGAGCCTCGTTAAATATCATTTCTGAATAAATGTTGAACAAGAGCGGTGACAAAACATATCCTTGACGGACACCATGTTTAATATTCACATAATCTGTTAATTGGTCTTCTACTTTGACTGCCGGCTTTTGATTCCAGTATAAGTTAGCAAATACCTTTGTCATCTAGGCCAATATTTTTCAGAATGTCCATTAGCTTACTACGTCGTACTTTGTCAAAAGCCTTGTTGTAGTCTATAAAACACAGAAATACATCTCTCTTTACGTCCCGGCAACGTTGTATAAAAACTTGCATACTAAACAGCCCTTCTCGCGTCCCTATGTTGTTCCTGAACCCGAATTGTGTATCTTTTATTCTATCTTCGCAACTGTGATAGATTCTGGTCTGTATTATTCTTAGAAATATCTTAAGTGAGTGGGACATTAGACTAATTGTTCTATGATCATTGCAAGTTTTTGCGTTGTTTTTCTTTGGAATAGTAATAAATACAGGTTTTAGCCATTCTTCCGGTATAGTTCCACTGTCGTATATCCTGTTAAACAGATCGCAAAGTACCTCTACACCATTGTCTTATAATAATTTTAATATTTCGGCTGGTATATTATCTGGTCCAGTTGCTTTGCCTGATTTTACTAACTTTATGGCTTTTATAACTTCATTTTTTAGTATTTTTGGACCCAAATCAACACTTCCGTTTTCCATAGTATGTGGTCTTACGTCTTCGAATAATTCTTGTATATACTCTTTCCATGTCTTAATTTTGTGTTCTATATCAATTACTACATTTTTCTTGTCGTCTATCAGTACATTCCCGGTGTTTCTTTTATATAGGCCCAATGTTTCTTTTATTTTCTTGTGTAGATTGAAATTATCGTGTTTTTGTTGCAGTTCTTCTACTTCTGTACATCTTGCTGCTAACCACTCCTCTTTAGCTCTCTTTATCTTCTTTTGTATTTGTTTGTGTAGCCTCTTATATTCTATTTCGTTGCGTGTTTTCCATTTCCTACGTTCTTCCATTAATTGCAGAATTTCCTCTGTCATCCACTTTTGTTTTTTCCTTCTTCCTGCTTTCAGATTATCTTGACATGTCTTCATCAATACTTGTTTTATGGAGTTCTATTTCTCATTTACATCACTTTCTTGCACTTTTAGTGTATACTTGTATAAGCAATGAATTCTCTTCGTATTTTTTATCAGATGCACCGTATTACATGACCGCTGAAAATAATGCTGTGTGAGCTGTATACGATTCTTTGTCATACTTGTAAACCATAAGAGTTGGACAGTTATTATATAAATGATCATTTTGAGAATTTTCAACTTTCAGATTTTCTAGAAGGTAAGGCGAACCAAATAACGATTGCGAAACCCTGTTTTTCAATATTCATAATAAAGGTGACCTCGTTGTATTTTCAATATATTTTAATGGCTAAAATCGTTATAATTTTATGGACAAAAATATATTTATATACAATTTGCACAATATAATTATTGGAGTAACTAAAATGAAATCATTTGATTGCTAACATACACAATGAAGGTTCTTACGCTGTTTATATATTTCGTAGTTCTGTGCTACGCAGTAAGTTCTAATTAATAAATAAACCGCTAACATTTTGAGTAGATTTTATTACAAAGTCTTCAGAAGAAGAGAATGAATATGAAGGTAAACTATTCAAACACTGATTTTTAGCGAAAACACCACAAAGGAAGCGGACATCGAAGAAATAACAAAGATGATGGAGCTATTTTTGAATCATTAAAGAAATTTACAATACCTTTAGCACAGCAATGCTCCAAGCAATTAAACGCACCTTTTTCGGAGTGGCGTATGATCTAGCTAACATTAAACGATTATTTTTTTGAAAGTAGATAATTTTCAGAATACATATTTTACAATTTGGTCACAAATAAGGACGTACCTATGCCACATGCATGTCTTCTAGCTTGCATCGGCAAAAAAATGTACATTGTAAGTATGAGTGTTTTATAGACTACATACATTTAAAACGGGGTTTCAGTAGTGTTAGAGTTATGAACTAGACTACACACCCTCTGTAGTTGCAATTACAAGCAACATTGTTACAGTTTGTCTGCGAATGTTTTTCCAATATTGGTGATTCGAACAGTAGCCCACCTTCATAGGGAGAGTTCTTCTAGATTATTTTGAGACTGTATGTTCGCCGTTCAAAACTTACTGCAATTGTAACACAATAGCTCCATTGTATAAATTTCAGCAGACTTTTCAGATACGCCCTGTACGCAATAAATACATACGAGGGTTATTGACATATTCCCCGAATAAAATAGAAAAAATATTTATAAAGTTTTGCAATTATTTTAATTTTTCTTAAAACTTGGACCAACGATGTTCAAAAATCAGATATCTCGAGGCCTGCAAAATATTCCTTAACTAATTCTTTATTTGCGCAAATCATTTTCCACTGAATATTTCTTTTCAGCCGTGGGACTGTAGATAGAAGTCATACATGTGGAAGCAAAACTTACTTCAATTCATTGCATTATGCGATAGAAACGACACTTGTATGGGACGTGTATCGTCAAGCTGTAAATACTTAATTTTTTCTTGTTACGGATGTTTTCGTCTAATTAACCCAAACGAGTAGCATAATATTCTTCAATTATTATTGAATTCTTTAGAAGATAAGTCATCAGCCAGTAACTCTTTACTATACCATAAAATCAACCCTTTTCGAAGACTTTACAGGTATTGTTTTCTTTTGATGGCGAACAATCACGATGTTTTTCATTGTTTTCATTGTTGATTTCTTTCTAGTGTACAGTGATGCACCCAAATTTCAAATGTGGTTACAAATTGATATACAAACAAAGTTTTGTTCTTTTTAAAACGGTCCAAACACTTTTGAAAAGCTTACAATCTAATTTGTTTTTGCTTAGTAAACGCTGCATCCCTCTTGCAAATGGATTTTTCATAACTGTTTTTCAGATACCCACACCTTAGCGGTCCACTGCGAGAGTCGCCTTCCAGGCTTTCACGACCTCATTTAAATTCGGTAATCCATTTAGACAGAGTATCATAAATTATCATATGGGTATGAGCCACCATTCCCGACACCAATTTTTTATCGATATAATTAATTACTGCATGATTTTGCTTTTTTTCAGTTTCCATAAACATGCAAATTTGTTAGTTATAATACTGTATATAAACAACTACTCCACAGAATGACTTGACACTTTTCAATTGTTTATATGAGATATGAAATAGTTCCTTGCACTAATACTAATGTCCGAACGATTAATACCATCTGTACTTCTTCCAGGGAACATTTCAAATCGTCCTTGTATAAGTCATCTAATATTTTCAGCTGAAATCCGATGGAAGATTTAGCAAGGAAGGGGCGTTCAATGCACTTCAAAAAATTGACTCAATATATGATTACAACCCGCAACTGAGGGAAGAGACCAAACAATGTTTAAATGGAGGTAATATATTATTATAATTTGCAAGCCAATAATTCACATACAGTTCTCTAAAGTTACGTTCAATGTTTACTTACTATTTCTTTTCATAGTAACTGAAGGAAGGGATGAATGTGAAACTGCATCCATTGTTGTAAAATGTGTTAAAGTGCCCAACATTCACAACACGAAATTTCCTCCTGGTGTTTTATAATCTAGTCACCACCATTAACTGTTACATGAGGTATTTTCAAAATATTCACACAATACAAAGTTGATTTAATGAAATTACTGAGTTTTTTTTTACTTTTAACAATATTTCCTTTAAATCAGGGAAACTTATGAAACACAAATGAAGTCAAATTTAGCACAGAGCGTTCTAAAATTACACGGCACTATTCCAGGGACATGTTCTCTAGGCTAAAATAAACAATATAGCTAGTTGATATAAACATATGTCTCAAACTTATGTACTACCAATATGTTAAAGGATAAAGATGCATATCCGATGGATTGGTCGAAATGGGCCCATTCAATAGCCACCATGATCGCCTGATTGATTCTACGTCCATTAACACTTAAGAACAACAAAGAATGTGCATTATAATTAATTTTTGTTTATTTTTACCTTCTCTTCTTCTTTGAGTGCTTTGTCTCTTACGAGACATAGCGATCTTTACTTCTATGCCTGTATTGCATGCATGTTTTAAAATAGTACCGACATAGAGGACCTACAATTTAATGTGGGCTATGAAATATAAATACTTTTACCCCAGAGAAGATTTACTAAGCAGACTGCCTCACTGGTGTTCCGACGCCTTGCAAGGAGAAGGGCCATTAAAAATCTGATGTTCCCGTACGGGGACCGGAAGCCTTATCTCTAGCGTAGAAACCTAAGGCGGTGACCTCTAGCCCACGGCCCAGAGAATATGTTCCCAGAATAGCACCGTGCAATTTTGAAACACCCTATATATACATAAATAGGTTAGGCAAACCGTTCAAAAATTAATAGGAAATGTTAAGGAAGTCCGGTTACAATTTTAATATTAAAAGCTGAACCTGTAGGCTGCGTACTACGCACTATGCAGTAGATAAGCTTGTTTGTGTTTCATTTTCAACAAGCACATGGTTACGGAATCCACTACTACTGCTATCAGTGGTTCTTGAAGAATTAAAAAAAACTGATATAGTTTCCTTAAATTCTGGAAGAGTTACTAGAGTTAGAATGTTTGCATAGTCCTGTATAATTTAATGAATTGATGTCATTCAGTAGCCCGATTTTAATTAATTTTATTTGGAACTAATTATTACACATACTTATTTTATTAGGAACAAATACAATGGTTATAGTTAGCAATTCCATTGTAATTTTATGAAGGTAATTACTTTAACATTTACTTTCAAAATCTATTAATAAATGTAATAATGTAATAAAACTTTAAAACAAATACATTAATTATAATTTAATTATTTAGCTATTAAATAATTATATAATAACTAAATAAAATCTGTTTTCTGATTTATTTATAAAAACAAGTAATGTACAATCTAATCATAAACAAATATCTTACATGTGATCATTACCATTTTTTGGCTTATACATACTCAAAAGTGTGATGATAGCTCGGTTGTGAACAAAACGCTGACTATAGCTTGAGTTCAATCTTCCAGCGTTACCAATTTACTACCATTCGGTATCCGCCGCCTTGATTTTGGCAACCGTGAGATCACAATACCAAAAACATTTTCTCGTATTTTTGTACGTCGACTCTGTAGTTCTCCATGTTTCCACCTTAGCATTGAGGAGAAGCGTGTTGCCTATGTCCAGAAGTGAAAAGTAAAGGCTGTTAAGGAACTAACAAAATTTTTTGTTAAACTCTGCTAAATATTACAACAAATAGGTACAAAGTAAATATATTCAGCAAAGCAACATAATTATAAAGATCCCTACATTATTACTATAGCGTGTGGTGCTGATCATAAATGCAGTGTTGCCAATGAGTGGGGAATTCCTTAAAATGCGGAAATTTATTTATATTGCTTGCGGGGATTAATAAATACTTCTAAGCAAAATTATGAATTTCGTACACTAATTTTTATTATTGATATCCTATTTTTCTTATAAAAATTGTATACCGTGAATGTAGATAGTTTTATATTCTTCCTTACAATATGTACATGATTTTATTTAATGATACAATTTGAACTTGCTTCACTTTTTGAAGTAAACATTGTGCCAGATGTTTAAAAAGTATAAATGTTTTAAACAATTACAATGCAGTAAATATACCCCATAGCTCAAAAGTTAGTTAGTCATTTAGCATAGAATGGTAATTTAATATAATATGATACTACTATTAGATCCAGAAGACGATGCGAAAAGGTTAAAAGCATATCTAGAAAACGTATTTGCAGATTAAGATAGTAACGAAGATAACATGGTGGAAAACACAGCGGACACAGAACACGGAAGAGAGCTCATCATGAGAGCAGAGTTTGATTATGAGCTCCAGGAATAATTAACAAACTAGGAGAGGAGGCACTACGAAGAATATACTAACTTATAAATTAAATAATAAATAGGTAAAGAAACCAGCATAAGGAAGGGAATAAGACAAGGATGTATACTGCCGGCACTAATATTCAACGTCTACATATAAAAAGAAGAAGTAAACGAAAAAGTACAAACTATACAAGGGATAACGTGATGACAGATCAGATATTCTGATGTGATAGCACTACTAAATGAGAACGAAAAGGAACTACGAACAGTAATAAGTGAAATGGGTAATACTACCCATAGCAGTAGTAGTAGTAGTATATCTACACAACAACTACGGTATGGAAGTTATTAGCAACAAAACAAAGGGTTTGCGGTAAGGCTAATAATATATGAATACGATTACATGAACGAAATCTGCAACAGGGAGATCAATTTTGCTATATAGGTAACAAAATTACTGAAGATGGCAGATGCAAAAAAATAATAAGTCGAATCCAGCAGGCCAAACGGGCCTTTTACAAGAAGAAAACTTTATTAGCCTCCGCAAATGTATCACTAAAATTAAGGAAGAGGTTTTTGAAAACCTATCTCTGGAGCATTGCTCGATATGGAAGTGAAAGTTGGATGACAGGAAAAGAAGAAAAGAAAAGATTACAGGTCTTTGAAATCTGGTACCTTAGAATACCAACAGTGGCATGGATAAATCGGGTCACTAATGAAGAAATTCTAAACATAATTGAAGAAACTCCCAAAATTCGGCAATCTATCACAAAGAAAGAGACCAATTTGTAAGAAACACGGAGGCCTCTTATCCACAATTATAGAAAGTAGAGTGCCTAGACCAGATGATCAATAACTGAAAACTCTAAGTCTTAAAGTAGTTCCAGCACAGAATTTATTTTAGCGAAATTTATGGATTTTTGTGACACACAAAGGGGTGTTTAACCTTAAAGCAATTGGCAAGACTAGATAGGCTTAAACGAAAAATATGGATACATACCAGGACATACAAATGAAGTATGATTGTAGGATTAGGAAAGTAGGTGCTTTCCGATATTTTAGGTATGTTAATATCAATTAGACTGTGCGTCATAAATTTATTTTGAACCAATTTTACTATACAATATACATAAAAATTCCAGATGAAACTTGGATAAGTACCTAAAACCCTACAGCATGCAATAAATTTTTATAACAACATACCTATTACAGCTTTATAAAATGATTTATAATATATTTATGTTTTCAATAAAATATTTAAATTAAAGCTTCAAATGTCCCAACATTCTAACAAGAACGCCTGAGATACTAAAGTATAGTTGCATATTATTTCTCTATATGTAACTTACGATCTGCAGTTCTCCAGCATTCTATTCTCCTAAATATACTCTGCAAACAAAATCCAGTAAGTACCATTTAAAACAAAAAACAGCAAAGGAAAAAACACCCTAGAAAATCTATCGATGTAAATGGCCCTGTTTCGTGCTTTCTGGGCAGGAGTTAAAACTGGAGCCGGTTTAGGTGTTGTAGTCAGTAAAAATGTATTTTCCTTCCCCGCCAAATCAAAAATGGTTTCCATCTTCGGGGGCGGAGGAGGCTTGGGTGCATCGGAGTCACCTAAGACTATGTTCACCAAGCAATACTCCATCAACGCCATGAACACAAACCTGCAACATAGTTGGTATAAGTTTTGAACTGATGTGTAAAACTTGAATCGACACTTACAGCACACCCTCACCTGAGGGTTACTTTCTAGTTTAATTTTTTTTTATTCTTACACTCATTTATACCTTGAGAGAACTTAAAAATATAACAGAACTTAAACTGTAAATAATTAATAAATGATGAAGCATTGTTAGTGTTACAAGCGAATCAATTGAGAGGAAACGGTAGCATTCCTCACAATAGCATCGAATCCTGTATCAATCATCCCACTTTTGTCGATATTTTTAAAACGGAAAACGGTAGAACTTTATTAAATTACATGAACAATTATCAACCCCCGAGGACTAAGTTGTACTTTTTACATAATGTGTGATCATCGCAAGGTTCTCAAGGCAACTACCACCGAAACACGTGCAGTCAAAGGCACGATTTCAGGAAATGTTTTCCACAAAGCAATCTATGTAGACCAAACCACATCAGTAATCATATTTCGTGATATCGAAAGGTCACCTACGGTGTTTTGTTTAGAAGTTAAAATAAAGAAATTCTACGAATTTGAATGAAAGTCTGTTTTCGTCCATTCTGTTTATTACTTTCTTGTTATTTCTCTACGTCTTCTTTCGGTTAATTTGGCGTTTATGGACGTCGTCTTCCGGTAATCAAAATTTTTTTCCGCTCTCCTCAATCTAACCATTGATTCCGTTCAATATTTCTTCTTTTCATTGTCTCTTCTATCACCAACTCCAACTCTTACGTGGCATTCGGCTCTACCTTCTATAAATGGAATACAATCCATTGCCTTAGTTAGGCGTGAGGGTGAGTTTTTGATTATTTTAATATGACCATACTAACACCGTCTTCTGGATACTATTACTTCTGCATTATTTCTTTTACTGTGTCCTTTCATATTACCTCAATTCTTGAAATTCAGGCTGCTTTCATCCAGTAATCCATTTGCATTGTGGGTAATTGATTTTTCGTTTTTATGTGTAGCTGTTCCATAGATAGCTACACTTTTTACAAATGTATTGTACTTGTATTTACTTTCATACATTCGTCACACATATTCATTCTTTCTCCCCCTTCTAGATTTATTTCTAATATACAAATTATTAAAAATGGACGTTCCCTCTTACCTGCTTCAAACTATACAATCATTTCTGACAGATAGAAATTTTCAAGTAAGAATTGGTTCTTAGATGTCCTCCACACGACAGATAAAATCAGGTGTCCCTCAAGGTTCAATTCAGGGCCCAATACTGTTTAACACCTTTATGTCTAACATCCCAACCATTCCCAATACCGACCTTGCCATGTATGCCGATGATACAGCGATAGTAGTTCAAAATGTTAACATACAGAAAGCAGCAGAAAATCTTCAAGAAGATGTAGATAAACTAAGTGAATGGTTCAAACGCTGGTGTATCAAAATAAACGCTAATAAATGCGAATGTAAGATTTTTACGCTCCGTAGACCAAGAGACCCACCCAACATAATTATTGACAACACCCCAATACAATGGAACCCTAAAGATAAGGCTGTTAAATACCTTGGTCTTCATTTGGACCGTAGACTAACATGGAGCTACCATATTAACAAAAAACTAACAGAATCGTATACAAGACTCAGCATGCTGTATACAATTTTAAATAAAAAATCACCACTAAAGATAAAATGTGGAATACTTATCTACACAGCAATAATCAGACCAATATTCACCTATGGCTGCAGCATCTGGAGTACAACATCTAAAACAAACCTGAACAAATTACAGGTCTTACAAAATAAAGTGCTCCGTATCATAACAAACGCTGACTGGTTCGTAAGAAACATACAACTACACAGGGAAACCAGCATCCCGACTATACAGGAATTCATAACTAAGACATGCAGGAAATTCTACGACAACCTCAACCAGTGTAGCGGTGCAATTCACTATGGGTTAGGCGCAAAATCAATACCTACAAGACTGAAGTGGAAGCTACCAATTGACTTACTAGCAAGTAACAGTGAATAAATAATCCATAAAAACTATATAAAAAGCAGTGCTCAGACAACACGAACAATAACTTAATATGTGACACCTAAATTTAGTGAGAGGTGCAAATGGACACCACTAGTGCGATACACAGTGATTACTCCAATTTAACAGTACCATGAATAGCAACTATTGCTGAACTGGCAACAGTTAAAAAAAGATTTATTTCTTTCATTCAGCTTCCTACGGGACTTTGTTTTATTCACATTTATAATTAACTCATTATCCTTTTTCCAGTTTTCGTGTCATACATGAAACATCCAACGCAATTATTATTTGATTATCGGTGGAATGGAGAGAGTACAACGATATCTTGTTCAATTTGTATTTCTAATCTGTGTGTAATATACACTATTATGTCTCAACAAAGTAGGAGACATAACAGCAACCTTCCCTTATCTTTTTCGTCACTTTAAATCATCCACTCCAGTTTTCTCTTACTTTTACTATTTAATGTTTTAGCCTATTGATTAGATTTTTACTTATACCTACGCTAACGCTTCCCACATAAGTTTTTGTGAGACATTGTCAGATGCTTTCTTTATATCTACAAAAAACTATTGTAGCAATTCTTTTGGTGTTATCTCAGATATGCAGAAGATATTGTCTATACAGAATCATCCCGGTTTAAACCAACTACACAGGGTGTTAATGAATTGCAGGGACAAGCTACTAGGTCTTAAAATATACATGAAAACAAACATTTTTTCTTAATAAATGTATGGTCAAATGTGTTTCCTTTCAGGGATAGAGCTTCTCAAATATTCTTTAAGAAGCGCCTAAATGTAGGCAAGTCAATGTACTACCTACTATTTGTTTCCATAAATACGGAAAATAATACACGATAAATAAAGCCCTCTTTCCCACTTTTCAAATACAAATTAAATTTAAAATAAATTAATAAACAAAATATTTCAAAACTAAGCAATAGAAAAAAGCAAAAATCAACTATTTAAAAACTTACAATAACTAATTCAAAAATTAACAAAATTATAGTAAATTTTCAAAATGTCGCCCCCCAGCTTCTACATATGAAGCACATCTACGAAGTGAATTCCTGCGCACCGCTTCAAATATACCAGGAGTCTGTTGAACTTCTTCACATGCAGCAAGAATAACAAGTTCTTTTACAGTTTCAACTGGAGTGGCATAATTAAAGTTTTAACATGACCCCACAAAAAGAAATCAAGTGGGGTCAAACCTGGAGAACGTGGAGGCCACGCCACATGCCCTCCTCGACCTATCCATCTGTTGGGAAAAGTGTTATTTAAAAATTCACTCCCGCCGAAAAATGAGCAGATGCACCATCGTGTTGCAGTCACATTTGAGGTGGAACATCTTCAAAAAGTTCAGGCAGGTCATAGCGAAATAAATTTAAATAAATTGCTCCTGTTAGCCTTGGGGGTAGAAGATATGGTCCAATGAGTCTATCGCCAACAATCCCGGCCCAAATGTTCACTGTAAATCTTTACTGGTTTCTTTTTGAACCGCAGCATAGGAATTTTCATCGTCCCAAATGTTGCTGTTTCTACTGTTGAATATTCCTGCTTTCGTAAAAGATGCCTCGTCACTAAAAAGAACGTTTTCTTGAAATTCTGGATCCTCATTACACCGCCGCAGAAATTTCTGGCAAAATTCTACCCTGGGAAAATCTGCTTGAACCATGGCTTGTACCCTCTGTGGATGGTACTGATGTAGTTGCTGCTCATGTAGTACCTCCTATATTGAAACATGGTTCACTCCCATTTCATGAGCTATGGCTCTTGAACTAGTAGAAGGATTTTCAGCCACTCTCTCCAAAACTTCTTCCTCAAAATCTACCGTTCGTCTTGTTCTGGTAGCGCCACGGTTATGTCTGCTGACAGCGAATGTACCTTCCTCCCGCAGCCGACGTTAAATTACACTAAAGGCCTTGTACGATGGATGATTCCTATTCGGAAAATGCTCTTGGTACAGGCGAGCAGCTTCCCGTGCGTTACCCCAAGCAGCTCCATACATGAACATTATGTCATGCTGTTCGGCAAAAGTATAATTCGCCATAACACAAAAATACGAAACACAGAACGAAAATAACAGAGAAGATAATTATCAAAAAAATCACAGAACGAAAAAAACGCATTATAAAAGGTACAGAAAGAAGCGAATGTAAGATAAGTCAAAAAATTTCACAAAAATATCGAATTTTATCAAAATTGATGTTATTTGAATGCATGTATGTCTAGATCCTTTTTTTTTCAACATTCCATGTGACCTGTACAAAATAATTTAAAATACAATTTGGTGCCTACTTTCAGGTACTTCTTAAAGAATCTTTAGGAGGCTCTATTTTCTAAAGGAAACACTTTTCACCACATATTTATTAACAAAATTTGTTTGATTTGTTGTGTTTTGCAAGCCCTAGAAGTTTGTCCCTACAAATCATTAACACCCTGTATATTTCAAGTTCTTTCTCATCGCAGCTGGTCGCCGTTTATGACTTTTATTATTCATTCTACTAATATACTAAAGAACTTTTCTGCGCCATTTTTTAATAATTAACGTTTCCCGCTTTCTGATGTTGTTTAAAGTCTTTACTATTTGCCTTATTTATTTTTATCGATAAGTACTTCAAGTTCTTTCTCACCAATATACAAGTTATTTCTTATTTTTTATATTTCTTTATATATACTATTAACAGATCATGGCAACAGCGTTTAATGGGTTGTACAATTGTATGCTATAAATATTTCACTCTTCTGCCTTCATTTTTCTTAGGAATCGGCATGCTTCACTAAATTTCATACTACCCGTATGAGATCGTCCCATATTTCCTTTCGCCTATAATTCTTTTCTTTGTGTTTGTTGATTTTTATGCGCGATTTGTTTTTCTGTTAATCTCTTTTCTTGTACTGTCAGTCATTTCCTGGTGTTTCTGCTTGTATTCTTAATGCTTTTTATAGACTAGATGTTATATGCTTATACATTTCTTTTGCTAATATTTCTTTTCCTTCTTTCAGTTTTTAATTGTATTTGTTCTGATCCGTTCTGCTAATTGAGTAGCAGGTAGTTGAAGCGGTACAAATTGTACCATTCTTCTTTGACTTCACCTATTTTCTTCTCCTCTCATTCATCTGGATTAGCTGTTGAATTTGGAGGAAACACTAAATTAGTTACCATTAAGTAATAGTTGGCTCATCCGCTCATTTTCATATGACAGCTTTCTTGAGTGATAACCATTTGTTCTGTGGTGATAACATAATCTGTTACAGATCTTAGTTGTCTTGTGTTTTCGTATATGTGTAAATGTATACTTGTGTATTTCGTTGTGGTCCTAAAAACCATTATGTATCCTTAGTTTATACTATTAATAGCTGGTAAATTGTATCCTTTGCTTCTTCTCCGTAGTTTTTAATGACGGTATCATTTTCTTTCCTTTATATTTTTGCATTTATGTTACCTTTCACAAGTTTTTTTTCATTTTACTTGGTGAATTTATCGTTTATGGGTCATAGCAGTCTTCCTTGTATAGTTGCAAATTACATTTCTAGATTCCAAATTAAATGTATACAAGCAACAATCAAGGAAATATTGTTGTAAGTGTATAACACAGAACCTACTCCATTGTAGGTAGTTAACAGGCCATTGACCTATACACAGAAAAAGAGAAGTAAAGAAGTGTATAACTGCCTTACCCAACACTCATATAATTCTTAATATTGACATAGTTTCTTCAAATTTATTTTTACTAACTCAGCGTACATAATGCTATACATAGTAAGTTTGCTGTAGTAACTATCCTATACTCTTCTAATACATTAATAATTGTTAAGTGTATGTTGAAATTACTCTTCCTCGCGGTTTTCGTCGCAGGATACGAATGTGTCCTGAGGTAGTTGCCTTTCCAGTCTGGTGTAAATATGCAGCTTGCCCAGTGAATATATCTCCGCACTTTCACAGTTAACAGCTAACGTTATAGAAGTTTAGTTGTTTAAACCACACTAATACAAAGAAATGTTTTATGACGGTTTATTAAACGGAATAAATAACAAGTGAACAAACTTAACGAAAATACATAATAAGGATATCTAAAAACGTTGCCAGCACGGGTAGCTACGCCGGAAGACTAATCTCCTTGGACCGTTGTTGGAACCCTTATACTCAAGTCCACCATCGTGGCGCGGGGGCAGTTTTTCAGTTCTCACACTTTTTCCCCAAATCTTGGAACTACGGGCCACAGCCCCGAGGCGCCGGCTAAGTGCCGACATCCTTCCAGGAATTATATTGTTCCGTATCCGGTGTTAAAGTTTTGCCGAAGATCTGGGAAAGTTTAACGCGCGTCTTTCGCACGCGTACCCACAGAAGTAATAGTTAATAAGGTGTATGTATGAAATCTATTATACAAGAAATCTCTAGCTCTTGGTGGAATTGACTGTTCCGCACATGCCATAGAGCTAATCACAACCATGAGTGTTGGAATGTTTGAATTTTGTGATTTGTGTTTTTGATACTTCACCCCAGATCGTACAGCCGTAGGTTAAAATTGGACAAAGCACTGATTTGTAAATAAGTAATGCACACTCTGTTTTCAGAGGAGATTTTCTGTTAGTTGGATTGTACAACTGTCCAAGCCTGCTGTAGCACTGATTTAATTATATCTTCGTGCTGCTGATATCGTGTGTTTATATGTTAAATAGAATGGGCCAAAGGGCCGATCCTTGAGACACCCCTACGCGTATAGTTGTTATGGATGAGATAATTGAGTTGATGCAGACGTTCTCTTGGATAAGAATCATGATATTATTTTTATTAGATATGGGTGCTATTGTAATACGGGTTTGTGGGTAATTCCGATACTCCAGACTTTGTTAAAATCTTGGTTTACGTCAATAAAAACTGCTGCGGCATGATTGTGTGATTCATCAGGTTAGTCTGGTTAGTTGGTGGGTGGTGGAAAAATTTGGTCGGAATTCAAATTAGAAGGTAGGTAATACTTCTCGAATTTTAATTTCTTCAAACATTCGTTTGTAATATCTTTTCTAGGACCTTAGATAAGCTTGGTAGTAAGCTGGTAGCTCGATAGCTATTTAGTACGTGTTTATTTTTCCCAGGTTGATGGAAACGCAGGATATTAGCGTGTTTCCAGTTTGTCGGAAAGTGTTCAAGTCACAGGCACGCATTAAAGGAGGTTGCTAGATAAGTAAGTGCTTTCTTAGTAAGTTGTTTCAGCAGCAAGTTCGGTAATAGATCAGGTCCTGGACTTTTTTGGTTTTTAGTTTGCAGATAACATCTTTAGTTATTGACATAACTATGATATTCATATTAAGTAGCGAAGCCGACCCTTATTTTAAGAAACAGTACGCTATAGGACAGTTTTGGAGCTATTTTAAATCATTTTTAAGTGACTGACGCTCATATATGTACGCAAAACGCTAAAATGCCCCTTACAAGTCACTTTAAGGTGTAAATAAGTGTGAAGAAGCAGAAAGTCACCATTTAGTATGTGCGTGCCTAAGTCACGACTATGACTATAAAGTTGATTATAAATCGACTTACAAGGTGCAAACGGACATAAAAGCGTCTACAGCTTTCAAATACGAAACGGGGGGAAGAGCTGCTTGACTCTTTGCATGTTGGGTGGAGAGAGTCAGCAAAGAAGTAACTCCAAGAGTAACTCGAGCAGGTGCTGCTTCCGGTTTTATCCAAAATGACACCCACTGCCAATAAAGAAAATCGTTTACCATCAAAGACTTTTTCAGGTCTCTTAATACTTACGGACATTATAACTATGAGACATGTAGGGATGTAGGTGTGGAACAAATAGTAACCCAAACGTCGCTTCAACACGAATACGACCTCAAGACATGTGAAGTTTCCTAAAAAAGTATTATATATACAGGGTGATTCAAACATTACCCTATCACAGTTCTAAGACAGTATGTTGTTTACTGTCTAAAATATTGGCTTGGGGAGCGTTATTTGCACCACAGCATGTAAATAATTATATAAATATTCATGTTTATAAATCAATTATTATATACCTGTAGAGTAGACTTGAGTACAGTCTGCGGTATAATTTTTAACTAGAGCAAGTTGCGGTAATTCTATGTTTTCGTCCACTACGAGAGGGACGTCAGGATCCCATTGAAATATCATATCGTCCGTTGTATGGGACACTAAAACCAATAAATAATTATATTTTATTATTACAAAAAATAACCAAACAGCATCAGCTGCATGTGTAGGTCCTTTCCACCTAGAGGACGTGCGGACATAATTTAGCAACATTGCGGTTTATAGAAATTCTTTAAAAGGTAGAAGTTAGTTCAATTTTACGATTTTGAGAGAAGTCTATGTATGGTGTTGTCCAAAGGATGAACGAAACACGTAGGAAGGAGAGCGATGGAATGGGTTGCCGAAAACGCCTAAAACACCTAGAGAAAATGGATAGAGGCGATATTGCAAGATAAATGTGTAGAGGTCAGAGAATGAAGAGAAATTATTGGCAACCGGAAAGCGATAGATGCCGAGAAACCGGAAGAAGAAGATATGTCTCTAAACCAAGTCCAGAATTTTAAGTAGCGTCGATTCTAGCACCCCCTATCCTATCATATGCAACAAACACATACGCCAAAAATACTATTACCTTATATCTTAAGATTATAGCAACACAAAAAAAAATAAAATAATCCATTTGCATTTAAATAAAAGAAAATTACATGATCTATGAAATGGACGGCAAATTTTTGAAGTTGTTAAGTAGATTAACTATTTTATAAACTCCTTAAGGTTAAAGTAACTTAGGTTAGGTTATGATTTTATTTACTAGTGGAACAACGAAATAAGTGAACAGAGGAAAAGATACCACAAAGCAAGAAGGAAAGTGACTAGAAGCATAAGGAGAGATGACACAAACACCATAGCAGAAAATGAAAGAGCTCTAGCGGAAGCCAAAACGGAACTGCAAAAGAAAATTAAAAAGTCGAAAGAGGAAGAATGGAAGGAAACCCTAAACGAAATAGAAAACGACCCCTGGGGATTAGGCTATAACATCGCCATGAAAAAAATGGTACAACAAAGACCCAGCATAAATCTAGAAAATAAGCTGGAAGCAACAAAAGTACTCTTTCCAGTACATGACGATATCACGTGGGAAATACCAGAAGTGAACGAAATAAAGAAAGTAACAGAGGAAGAGGTTACAGTAGCCAGCAAACAGATGAGGAATAACAAAGCACCTGGGAAGGATAAAATACCTGCCGAAGTTATCAAACTAGCAGTGAAAGCAAACCCTAAGTACATTACGAAAGTAATAAACAAGATTATCAACGAGGGAAAATACCCGGATAAATGGAAGATAGCCAAGCTGATACTAATCCAAAACCTGTCATAAACCCGCAGCAACTTCCAACTTACAAACCCATATGCCTGTTAGATACGATGGGAAAACTAACATAGCGTATAATAGCTAGAAGGCTAATGGCAGAAGTAGAAGACTAGGGGGCACTCTCGGAACGGCAATTCGGCTTTAGACAAGCTAAGTCGACGATCGATGCGGCAAACGCGATCCTTAATATAGTAAATGCCGAACGCGTAAAGACCTGGAGGACAAGAAAGCTATGCATGCTGGTAACGGTCGACGTACAAAACGCCTTCAACTCGGCACCATGGAGAAGCATTGTAGACACACTGGAAGATAAGAAGATATCTGCGTATCCAACTCGTATCATCCAGAGCTACCTAGAAAACAGACACGTAGAAGTCGAAGAAGGCACATGCATTAAAATGACGGCTGGAGTACCCCAAGGATCAGTTCTAGGGCCAACCCTCTGGAACGTAATGTACGATGACGTACTGAACTTAGATATGCCGGAAGGCGTAAAACAAATTGCATATGCAGACGACCTTGACATTGTCGTAACCGCGAAGAAAGGAGAGGAGTTACAACAAAAGGCAAATGAAGCTATCAGGAAAATAAATATATGGATGGAAGACAAACAAATGAAGCTAGTAGCAGAGAAGACGGAAGCGATGATTCTTGTAAGACGAAAAAGATGCGGAAAAATAAAAATCAAAATCAACGAAACGGAAATCGAAACCCAAGAGAAGTTAAAATATCTGGGAATAATAATGGACAAACGGATAAACTTTGGAAAACATATAGAGTATATATGCGAAAAAGCCAGCAAAACAATAACGGCCCTGAACAAAATAATGCCCCGGGTCGGAGGAGCACGAGAGGGAAAGAGAAGAATCCTAGGCGCGGTGGCGGAATCGATAATATTATACGCAGCTCCAGTCTGGAATAAAAGCTGTGGAAAAACAAAGACATAGAGGAAAAATAGAAAGAACCCAAAGAAGGATGGCACTTAGAATTACAGCGGCGTACAACACGGTATTTCTAGAAAGCGCCCAGATATTATCCAAGATGATACCAATAGGCCTGCAAGTACAAGAACGCGCAAGACTAGCGAAACCAAACAGCCGGGATACAAAATCAGAACGGCAAGAAACAATCAACACGTGGCAAGCGAGATAGGAATAGGACGGAAAAGGCGAATGGACCAGACGGCTCATACGAAACGTGGAAACCTGGATATCAAGAAAACACGGCCGGATGAATTGCCACCTAACACAACGATGGGACCGGGAGAGAAACCAATGCGAAACAGGACTGGACGAAAGATTGACCATTGATAGAATGGCACCACTAATGTTGGAAAACGCGGACAACCGGAATAACATCGAAAAAATGATTAATAAAATCATCGCAGAGAAGGAAGCAGAAGAAAGACGCAGAGAACATATTATGTAGACAGCCACCCAAATGAAGAAATGCTACGGCGGGCCCGTTTGGAAAGGTGAGGAACAAGGAGGGGTTTTAGTGGGTAGGTCCCCTCTAGATGAGGGGGAATCCCACACACCCCCGCCGAAGGCCTATGAAGGTTTGCCCTCCTGCATATAAAAAAAATTATGATTTTATCTTCTTCTTAGCGGTGCCGTCTTCATCATTGAAGGTTGGCAACAATTTGGGCAAAATCGTTTCTGTTCTTGGCTGTTCTTATTAGTGAATTACTGTTCATTCCTGTCCAAACCCGAATGTTCTTGAGCCACGAGTACTTCCTTGATGACTTTATAAGATTACAATATTTGCCAATTTAAAAAGATATTTAATTGTATCACCAAGAAACAAATGTGCATTTCATAATGTTGATACCCGCCTCTCGAAATGGTTAGGTTATCTACGACCTGAAATTGTTCCAGGATACTACAAGTTAGCTACAATTACATGATCGAAAAAGTTAATAACCATTCCATAATTATTAGATTAGGCTGTGGTTAGGTTTTGTAAGGTTTCAAAAATTATCCAGTTGTTGATGAAATTAAAACTGCATAAACTAAAAACATATAAATAAATTAGGAAGATTACAAGCGTTTTCTAAAACAATTAAGATATTTACTAGGAACTCGTTTTTGATTAGCTTAGGACTTATGACAACCATTTCGGGAAACGGTTAAGTTATCTACATGATCTACAATCTTTCTACGAAATTTGGCAGTTTAATTCCCGGAGTGGAACAATAAAGTGAAACTCAATTTAAGTAACTCTAAAAATATTTATTTAAAGTAAAATGAGGTTCAAAACACAGTCCGCGAGGCCATCCGAAAAAAAATTTCCTGTTCGGCGGTTACATGTTCCTTAATATCTGAAATCGTTTCCCTTTGAGATTAATTTTCACTTTAGGAAAGAGAAGAAAGTCAAGTGAATAGAGTAGATGACTGATTTTAACAACGCCGTGTTCCACAAGAAAAATTTCGGAATCAGTGTAGAATGGGCAGGAGCATTGTCGTGCAACAAGAACCAACTATCCTTCTTTCGAAATTGCGGTCGCACTCGAAAAATGTGCTGCAATAATTAATCCTTTCTCACTTCAACGTAGAATGTGCTATTTACTCTTTGTCCTTCAGCCACAAAATTTTTATGTTCACAGCCTGATTAGCGAGAAAGGTAGTCAATATAGTTTTAATTCTGGATTTTTGCAAACGAAAGTTTTTGTCTTAGTGTTGATTTTACAACCACTCAGGATCGTGCTGAAACACCCATTACTGATCACCAGAGGCAGTGAAGTTAATAACATTTACAAGTCTTAAGGACGTCTGCACACAATCCAACTCCTCTGTTTTTACTTATCTGTAAGAATATGCGGGACAATCTTTGCACAAATCTTGCTCTTCCTCTGATCTTCATTAAAAATGTGTCAAATCGTCTTCTCATTGATTTTCAACTCATCTGCTATCATTCGGAGGGTCATTCGACGATCTTCTGTCACAATTTTACCAACTCTTGAGACCGAATTTACATTTCGATAGATCAACGAACGTCTGGCTCTAGAACGTCCCCAAGTTCATCTTTAAAACGTTTAAACCATTGAAGCACACCAGTATTTGTTAAGATGCTATCATCGTACATGGTCTTCAAAATTTAATATACAACTAAATTTAATATTCACTCGTTGCTCCATGATGTCTGACATAAATATAATGTACGCGGGAGTATCCTACACAAAAATCAACAGCTCAACTATCTTCGTTTCAGCTTTCTCTAATGTTACAACTGTAAAGTAGTATGTGCTGTTTCAGTTTTGGTTTAATTTTACGTGACTGTAGTGCTACAACGTCAATCTGGGAATTAAATTGCCAAACCTCATAGATCAGGTACTGATAGTTTTAGAGTTATGATTAACTTTTGTCAATTTTAACCAAACATTCAAATGTAAAAAAAATATTAAAAGTACCCAATCTGCCTAATTATAATGCAATAATCTTGGTATCTTTTCCGGAGAAAAAGATATCGAAATTCTTAAATAGAAGTACTTAAGGTAAGAATTGGACCGGGATGAATACACACGAGCTATTTAGAATAGCAGAAGACGTAAAACAATTTTATGAAATAGAATAGTACATGGCCTATACATTTTTGAACGTTCCTACAATCTTTAGTAAATGAACTAAATTAGTCAGTATTTTCTACTTATGTAAATACTATCTAAAAATTTTTATATTACGCTACAGGCTACTTACGACTTTCCATCTGCAGTTTACATTCTTGTGTATCGTGAGGATAGATCATGAAGTTCATAGTACAGGAAAGCCTTAAAGTCAACCTGCAAGTTTAACAGTTACATATTTCTTGTACAAAAACATAAACTAAAGAAGCTTACTTAACCATATATAAAATAGTTTTGTCTTTATACAACCACAAGTAATGGTTCGGGATAGTCATGGTTTGAAACGTGACGGATTTGGCGTTTTTGAAGAACGAATCCGGCCTCCACATGTTCTTTAGCCAATCAACTTCTAACAATCGATATTCTGAGGTCATATTTTCTGGTAACCTCAATCTGCTGTCTTTCCAAGTTTGAGCGAAAAATATGTCTGCTACGTATGTCTGAAAAAAAAATACCCTTTAAAGCAGTGAAACTACCGCGACTCGAACTGCACAACCATTGAACCTTCGTCGATGCTGTCCAGTCCCATTACAGTTACATGAAAATATACGATGGTGGGCTTTCCATCCTTTTTTGGGGGGCGCATTTTATCGTAAGTTGATTTGTCTTCCGGGAGAAGGTCATCAAATGACAAACCAACCCTAAAATTGAAGAATTTTTAAGTTTTGCAGTGTGAAGATTCTTAAAGAAGTTGTTCTCAAGCGGACTGTGGCAGCTCTTAGATGTGACGCAAAACATTGCCAGAACGTAATAAAAAATAAGAACAAAAAAATTAAAGATGAACAACACAAGTACAGAATTATATAATGCTATAGCATTGAATAATAGTTGCCGCACTTCACTGTGTAGGCCTTCGTATTTACAATTTTTCTCCTTTAATATTCTACAAAACGAAAATCCAAAAAACCCATGTGTTTATGAATGTTTATTGCAGGTATCTACATGCAAAGTACTTTAAGCAAACGTCAGGACTGCGAATAATGAAAATTTGTATGCCATTTCATTATGTTTTTAGTTGCGTTAATTATACTTATAACATAAAAAGATTCTTGTATGTACCTAGAAGAATTAGTATAAAATCAGTGTAGAAATCGTCGAAAAACACGATGACTGCGAATCCATATATTGACACTAAATTCTTAATAAATACATTGCCTACCTTTTAGGTGTTTTACTCAAGATTATCTTGATGGTTTGGTGCGCGTAAAATTTAAATTGCGCAAAACACATAAATATTGATTTAAAGTAGAAACTACACGTTTGAGCGCGGAAATGCTTACAATTTGATAGGCTATAAGTTCAAATTTCTTAACATTTCAGGATTCTAAATTTATAATTTACATAATATCCCTATATCGCACTGTTTATCCATCAATCCATTAAACTCGGTGATGTGAAAGTTGAAACATTCAGAGGCCGATTAACCTGGCTGGGGAACCCTGGCGGTAAACTTTACGGGACCCTTAAAAAGTGATTGAATATTACAAAAAAGCAGTCTAAGCATTACTTTAAAAATGTAATTTAGTAAATTCTCTTCAACTACTCTCTTCGGATTTTTCATAATCGTATCTTCTGTGGTATTTTCAGCATTTTTCCTTTTAACAGTTTCTTCTTCATTAATTTTACTGACGAATTAAACCAAACAGCAGAATCTGATAGTTTAATAATATTAACACAAAAAATAAAAGTAATAGCATTAAGAGGAGATGAGACAATTCGATCAAAAATAGTAATGCAATAAAACAAGTAACAACATTTAACTTCCTTGGATCAACCATATCATATCAACAACAAGAAACAGACATACACAATAAGATAGGTAATTTTAAGTATGTATGTTAATGATATAATATACAGGGTGTCCCAAAACTCCTGGGACATAGAGCTACCACGTATTCTAGAGGTCAAAAGAAGTCGATTGGACCCAACTTTGTCATATACCAAAATGTACCGTTTGCCCGTGAGAGGAGTTCAAAGTTTACTTAAAAAATCACATTTTTGTATGCTGTTCAGAAACGTGTAAACCAATTTTAATGAAATTTGGTACCTGGGTACCTCAAAGGAAGCCACTACTTTCAGTAACGAAAGAAACCCAAAGAAAATTGGAGAAGGGTTAAAACCACCCCCACCCCCTGATAAATTTGTTCAGAATTTTTTTAAGGATGATGATACGATTCTATGTTTTTTTTAAGGTGAAGACTTATTCATTAGCTTTATTTTTTGACTCTTGTAAAAACTCCGTAATTCGTATAGTTTCGAAGAAAAAAAATGTTTACTCAAACACTGATAACCGATATTATTATTGCAGGTTTAATTGTATTACAAAATTTAGTTGGCCGTAGACACAACAATAAAACTTTTTGACAACAAATGTTCAATGTGACCTCCACCTTCATTGATGCAGAGGTCAACACGACGTAAAAAATTGAAATGCACCCTTCTTTAATACATCGTCGTTTTCTCGTAGTGCGTTTACACCATTTTGAATTCTGTCCCACAGTTGTTCAGCATTATTAATTTGTACCTCGTATACTTTTGTTTTT